>JALHCA010000578.1:0-60499 GCA_024340505.1 Tolypocladium nubicola
CGACGCTCTTCCGATCTGCGGCGCGCTGGCGCAACGCGGGCGCCGTGGTTGGCGCAGCGCGGGCCGCGGCTGAAGCTGGGCCGACGCAGGGACCAGCCCCGGGGGCGCGGCGCTGGTGCGACTGCCGGTCAGCCTTACGGGTGCCGCGGGGGCGCGGAGAGGGTGGTTGGGGGTGCTGGACGCGGCGGCGGGTGGCCAGACGGGGGGATGGGCGGACGTGAAGACGATGATGACGGACGGGGCAGTGCGTGAGTGAGTGCGTGATGAGCGATGGATGAGCGATGAGCGATGAGCGATGAGCGATGCGCGATGCGGGTGAGTGCCGCCAGATCGCGGGGCCACGGGAGGGATTGCCGAAGCCAAACACGCGTCGACGAAACGAGTCGAAACGAGCGTCGAGGCAAAGGGGTGGCTGACCCGCTAGTGCTCCGTCGCGACCCTCATCGGCGTCGTGCGCGTCGTTGCGATTCGCGCGGAGGCGCCGTGATGAAAGAGCCGGGCTCCTGTAATCACAAAGCAGCAGACACTGCGAGTCTCGGGGTGAAGCCCATCACCCTCAACGCCTCGCACATGCGTCACGCAGGTCCGGTCGTCCAGTGCAGGCCATCCATTATCATCTACCGACACGCATCAATAACGCAATACATCAGCCGTAAAACTAAACGCGGGTATATCATTGTCCGCCCGTGCCCTGCCAACGCCGAGGCCCAGCTGCCCAGCCCGCTCCCGAAAATGAAGTGCATGCCCCTGAACGCCAAGGCAGAGTGGACGCGCTGACCGCCGCACTAAAACGCATGCTCTCCGTGATATGCCAGGGGGGAGGGGGCCCTCAGGGGCTGCTCGCGTCCCTGAACGGGGCAAACGAGGCCCGGTCCGCGAACCGCTCCACGTCGTCGGCCGGCCGCGGCTCCTCCCCGTCGGCGGCGTCCTCGTCGTCCACAGCCATCATGTCGTCGACGCCCCGTTTGGCCCGCGCGCCGGCGCCCACGCGCGCGACGGCGTTGCGCGCCTTGAGGATGTCCTCCCACGTCTGCAGGGTGCGCTTGACCTCCTCGTCGAAGCTGCAGCAGAAGCGCTGGACGCTGATGAACTGGAGCGTCGGCACCATCGACTTGCCGAACATGGCCATGATGTAGGCGGCCACGATGCCGGCGGAGCGGTCGTTGCCCGACTCGCAGGCCACCAGCACCTTGCCGTGGCGGAACGCGGCCCCGGGGGCCTGGGCCTGGGCGCGGTACACGGCGAGCAGGTGGTCGTTGATGAGGCCGACGGCCTCGGGGTACGCGCGCACCAGGCCCTGCGTGCCGTCGACGTCGAGCACGCGCGCGTCGACGGCGAGGGCGGCGTGCGCGCCCTCGAGGCCGAGGAGGCGGGCCCCGGCCATGCGGGCGTCGCGCGCCACGAGCACCATGGTGATGCCCTCGGCCGCCAGGAACGCGTGGTCGCGCACGACGCTCGTCGGGCCCAGGTACAGGAAGTCGAGCATGGGCTGGGCTCGGCGGCGCTGCTCGTACGTCCACGAGGCGGCGCCGTCGTGGGCCACCTGCGTCGTGTTGCGCGTGATGATGGCGAGGTCGGCCCTCGTCAGCCGCGTCGTGTCGGCATGCTCGAGCGAGGGCATCAGGTCCAGGTGGCCGCCCGAGTTGTGCTGCGCCATGGGCACGTGGATGAAGGGCGGGCTGGGCGCGCGGTACGAGTAGCTCGCCGCGCGGATCGTGTCTCTGCAGCCGGGCCCGGCCGCGGGGTGCGAGGTCCCGCCCGCCGCCGACGACGAGAAGGCGTCCATGGCTCTGTCGCTTGCTGGCGGCGACTGTACAGCGTGTTGGCGAGGCGTCGTGGTGTTGTCGTGGCTCGCTGGCGTTGCGTCCTGGGCCCTGCTCCTCGAGCCCTCTCGCGGGGCACAGGCCTCGCTGCGGCAGCTGCGCGGGATGCAACGACGGAGCACAGGCCTGCAGCGGTGAACAGCGGTCGGGTCCGGTGAAACGGCGAGGCCTCTCTGAATAGCTGGCGTCTGTTGTCTGGAGGTGTAAGAGATGGCCGCCAGCGTGGGCTGCAGGCAGACGCAGCTGGTGCAGCCACGACCCCTCGCCGTCGTGCCCGCCACCCAAGACGGGTGCCTGACTGCTAGAGGGGCACGAAGTAGCGCTGTACAAATTGGACAACTCCCTATGTAGGTACTTGGTAGGCCGCTACGAGTTCTGCCGCTTGGACATGGCAATGAAATCGACCAACTCATCGTGCTACACCTCGCCGAAGATATCCCCTGCGTACTGCTTCCACTTGTCCGCCGGAAGAACTTGACAAACTCCCAGTCCTCGGGGTATCGCCCGCCGTCCTCCCAGTCGATGAGCCGTGATCCTCCCGTCTTGGACCGACCTGGCTCGAGGTCGTCTCGGACTCGGATTCATCAGACGACCTCGCCTGCCCTTGGCTTTCCTCATTGCTCGGAGCTTAGCGTTGTAGAGGGATCTGCCCGGCTGTTTGCCCCGCGAGCGCGATGGCATACGTCGCTGCCGTCGGCGTTTGTGAACTTCCATTCCCAGGTGATCTGTGTAGTTCCCCGTTGGAACGCGGACTCGCTCACCACTTCACTGTATTACGATGACTGCACACTCTGCGGGTCTCACGGCAGCACCAAATGCAGGCAAACACACTGCCGGCGTCCCCAATGTGATATGTCGATTGTCGCATGTGGTGGCCAAGCCCATCCATTGCTTTGCTCTCTCCGTGTCCCCTATCATACATGCAGAGTAGTGTACAAACAGCAGTCTATCCAATGCAGTGTTCCCAGCCAACGCCAAGCAGCATGCCTCGTGATGCCTCCACGTCCTCCTCGTACAGGAAATCGGATGCCGCACCGCCGTCTAACCGCCTCGCGAAGACGCCGCCTGCGCTGCTTCTCCCCGTCCGTCCTTGTCGGGCCAGTCCGTCAGCGGCGGATCGTCGAGCTCCTGCTCCAGGTCCTCCGCCTCGCCCTCGCCCATCTGCTTCATGCTCATCTTGCGCGACTGCGCCTGCAGCCTCTTGCTCTTGCGCTTGTGCTCCAGCTGCTCCTCGGTAAAGTCCAGCCGCTCCAGCGTCTCGATCAGCCTCTCCTCCACCAGCGACCGCACGTGGAACGCCAGCGCCTGGCTGCGGAACATGCCCGCGTACCGGTACGACAGCCACACGTACTGGTTGATGGCCACGTGCAGGGACTCCAGCTTGTAGAGGTAGTCCTGCGCCCCGCCTGCGTAGTCTTCCAGCTTCAGGTCCAGAAACTCCAACGGGATCTCCTTGATGGATAAGAGATCGCCCGTCGAGTTTTCCGCCACGACGCGCGCCAGAGCCCGCAGGACATCGACGGCGCCCTCGGCGCGGAGTGCCACGGGCAGGTAGCAGAACGTGAGCCGGTCGTAGATGGTGAGAGGCAGGTCTTGGATGATGTCGGCAATCTCGAGAATGTCGTTGCCGATATTCAGTCGATATCGCGGTCCCACTGTTGCGGCCGCCTTGATCCGCATCAGGATAAACGACAGCGGCGTGTCGGGGGGAAAGTACGTCGCAAAGCGCTCGACGATGCCCGCGGGAGGCTGGATGCACGCCGCCTCAATGTCATCCACCTTTTTCTGAAAGGCTCGGTGGATGTTTCTCAGGTCGGCGTGGTCCATCGTGGTCACGTAGCCAACCTTTTCCAGCTCCGCCTCCTCCGCCTCCGCCGAGCCGTCTTTGGCCGCGCTCTGGGCCGTCCGGTACCGTCCAGCCCTGCCGCCAATCTGCTTGATCTCGGGGTACGTGAGCAGACGGTTCTGGTTCCCGTCGAACTTGGTCACCGATTCCAAGACGACGCGGCGGATCTCGAGGTTGAGGCCCATGCCGATGGCATCGCTGGCCACGATAAAGTCGTAGTCGTTGTCGGGGTCGTTGAACAAGGCAGCCTGCTGCACGCGCACCTCGGGCGGCAGCGAGCCGTAGATGATGGCGCAGCGTCTGCCCGTGCGAGTCTCGACGTTGCGCTTCAGGACGTGCAGCGACAGCCGACTGAAGGCGACAATGGCATCGCCCTTCTGCAGCTTGTTGTAGTCGCCCTCGATGGCCGTGTCCATGGTCTTGAGTGGGCTGAGACGGTCGTAGCGGTGGATAACGCACTTGTCGCCGATGCTGGCGCACAGTGCTTGGATGAGAGTGACCGCCCGGTCCTCGCCGCAAAGGTGCACCTCCTTTGCCTGCACGCCGAGCAGCGCCGTCGTCCAGGCGTTGCCGCGTTCCGGATCGGCAATCATCTGGATCTCGTCGATGACGGCAACGTCGAACCGGGCATTCAGCGGCACCATTTCCACCGTGCAGCTGGAAAAGTACTGATCCGTATCCTCGGGGATGCGGACCTCCTCGCCGGTAATGAGAGCGCAGGGTCGGCCTTTGGCCTTGAGTCGCTGGTACACCTCGGTGGCCAGCAGACGGAGCGGCCCAGCGTAGACGCCGCACTTGGAGTTCTCCAGGGCCTTGAGGGCGTTGTACGTCTTGCCCGAGTTTGTCGGCCCGACGTGGACGTGAATCGTCCGCTGCATGGTCCGCGTGGCCGGGAACCATTCGTGGGGGAACCGGAGGTCGAGCAGTCGCTTCTGGCTCTCTTCCAGCCCCTTTGAGAACCGCTGCCGGACGACAAACGACTGGAATGAGTACCGTATCTCCTTGGTGAGCCCCTTGATGTCCTTCATGATGAAGGCGTCCCTCAGGTTCCAGAAGAGCGGGTTCTTGTCGCGCCGGGTGACATTCTGCTCCGCGAGAGAGAATGCGTGGTCCAGCGCGTTCATGAAGAGCGCGGCCTGCCTGTTCAGCTCATCCTCGCCGACCCCCGCCGCCGAGAACTGAGACGACGCCAGCTGCGTGAGGACGACCTGCAGGCGATGCAGCACGGTGGACCGGAACACGCCATGGCGGCCGGTGTATTTCTTGGTAAAGTCGAGCCGCAGCCTGCTCTTGGGGTCATGGCCCTGACTGACCTGTCTGCGTGTCAGTTATGCCCATCGTCAGGGAGCCAGGGGAAGGGTGAGCTCACGGAGTCGGCTCGAGACCTAGCGGCAAGCTTCGCCACGGCCTTGGACGTCTTGGACTCGTCGCGGGGTGATGCCGGCTCCTTATGAGGGACTGGTTTGCTCGAGTGCTGGCTCTGTTTCCTGGGCGGGCCGCGACTTGCCTGGAGAGCCGTGGCCGTAGACAGAGCGCGGCATGTCGGGTGAGGACCGACTCTCCAAGCCACTGCTCGGGCGAGCTGTTTCATGGCCACCGCCTTGTCAATGTGGCAAACATGCTTTCCCGGCAGGAGTCAATGATGAGGGTAGCCGGACGCGAAACTGGCAGAAGAGTCGAGGTTCTGGAAGATTTCGTGGTCTCAGTGAAAGATGCTGGCTCATATCGCTCTGTCATCTACAAAGAAAAATCGCCCATCACGTGACGAGACTTGGTTGTTTGATGCGGAATCTCCTAACACACGAGGTTTGGAGTTTGGCAATGAACAGTGATATTCTAATTTACACGTATTCATGCACTGAATATCCCCAGTCATACGCTCTACCGATAGGCAGCCAATTGTTCGTAAACGGCTCTCGACGCGGTGAAGGGCAGTTGGGGGTCTTGGGACTCTCGCGCGCCTTGTTGCTGCGCCACACCCATCTCGGGCGGTGACGTCGTGGCGCCGACATCCCGACCGCATCGAGGCCCTCGGGCAGCTTGGCAGCTGAGCTTCCCCAACAACCCAGCTCCAGCTCCTGAATATCGTCACCGGCCGACAACCTCGTTCCGTACGCACCTTGAGCTCCTCCAGCATCACAGAAACTTAACCCGGCGCTTGCCAACCACCGCCGCGCGGCCGAGACGCTCGTCCGAGACGGACCCGAACCGTCACGATGGCGTCGTCATCTACACCCGCGACGCCGCTCCTATAGTAAGCCCTCCGCGCATATCCAGGGGGTTCCTCTGGGCCATGCATCCGCCGCAGGAACAGCTGCTCACTCGCGCCTCCAAGCTCCTGTATCGCGCACAAGACCACCATCCTCGCAGAATGCACCACCTCGGCCTCGTCGCAGACCTCGTCCCTCGCCTCCCTCATCCTCCCCAAGATCGAGCACGCCTCGCCCCAAAAGTTGACGTACACGCACGGCCAGCACCAGATCCACTACGTCGCCGAGGCCCCCTCGGAGCACCCGGGCCACCCCGCCGCGGGCGGCCTCACCTTCCTCGTCATCGCCGACGCCTCGCTCGGCCGGCGCGTGCCCTTCGGCTACCTCTTCGAGATCCGCACGCGCTTCTTCGCGCAGTTCCCCGAGGACAGCAGCGACTTCGCCGACATGCCCAACTACGGCGCCGGCTCCTTCAACGCCGAGCTCAAGGGCCTCATGGTCGAGTACGGCACCACGACGGGCGGGCGCGACGACGCCATCGGCAACGCGCGCCGCGAGATTGACGACGTCCGGGGCATCATGACCAAGAACATCGAAAGCCTGCTCGAGCGCGGCGAGCGCCTCGACCTGCTGGTCGACAAGACGGACAGGCTGGGCGGCAGCGCGCGCGAGTTCCGCGTGCGCAGCCGGGGCCTGAAGCGCCAGATGTGGTGGAAGAACGTCAAGCTCATGGCGCTGCTCGCCCTGGTCATCTTCCTCATCGTCATGGCTCTCGTCATCGCCATCAAGAACGCGGCGCGGTAGGCGGGGGCAGACGCGGCGGTTGCTCTGAAGGCGAGCATGCGTTGTCGAAAGCGGCGGGACGGCAGGCCGCCCGAGTACATAAGGATTTGCTCCGTGTATGATACGGATTAATGGCGGCCAAGCAGGCAAATTTCGGGAAGACGCAGATTCTGTTGACGGAACATTCTCATTCGTAGCAATAAATGCAGCGCTCAGCTCGTCTATGCTTCAACAGTCTCGGGCCGCTCGCATCCTCCTGTCATTCCCCCGTTCAAAGCAAATGTCGTCTCGGCTGTTCATGTGTGTCGTGAATCCCATACCTCTCCCGTCCCGCCCGGCACTCTGCTTCACTCGTCGTAAACAGCTGTATCCCGTATTTGTACTGTTCATCCAGGCGCTGGACTCATCCCATCCCGTCGCCACCACCTCACAGCTTGGAGCTGTCCGCCTGGTACACATATCCCTGCGCCACGGGACTGCTGCCGCCACCCGTCGTCCCCTGTCCCGGCGGCAGCACGGCGGGCGCCCTGCGCAGCCGCTCCGTGAAGAAGACCGGGTGCACCGTCGACGCGCTCGGCGCGAAGTGCCTTTCCCAGGCCGCCTGTAAGGGCGCCGCCACGCCGACGCTGGCGGCGGCGGGGGGCGTCACTGCGAAGCCCATTTCGTCGGCGCTGATGTGTGAGGCTGCTTTATGTCATGGGTAGCTGGTAGGAAGCTTTGTGTCAAACGGCTCGGAATGAATTCTTTCGAGAGGTGTGAGAATGTGAGAGGCAGATCGGTTGGTGAGCTCTCGACCTCGGCACATGCGAGGTGGGTGGGTGGTGATGTGCATGCCGACGACGTCATGACTAAGCTGCCAACCGCGGCTATGATGCTCGACTGGGAGGTTGCGCATCGACTTACAGTCAACGGCTTTTGCATTTCACATAAATGATGGCTTGGCTTGTGTTGATAGGCCCTCGCCTCGGTGCTCGTTTCAGACGAGCAGCTATGGTACTGCTCCCAAGACCCATCACCGACATGATCCGTCTTGAACATTGACATCATCAGATATAGCCAAATAGTAGCAACTCGTGCCGCCAGATTCAGTCCATCAACCGCTGGCATGGCTCAATTCCTATGGCTCAACTCCTCGCCGCCCTCGTATGCTCCTCGTAAAACTCCAGCGTCAGCGCCGCCAGGAACCCCGGGATGCAGCCCTTTTCCCTGACCCAGAAGCCAATCTGATCGCCGATCCTCTGCGCAAACGCGCTCTTGGGCCCGCCGCCGACCTTCATCGTGCCCCGCTCGCCGTCAAACACAATCGAGTTCTCGTGCTCGTCTGTCTGCGACGGGAAGAAGGTGCTCTCCACGCGCATCTTGCCGTTGGGGATGAAGGTGACGGTCCAGCCGAGCGTGGAGAAGATGGCCTCCTTGAACTCCTGCGACTTGGACCCCCAGACCTCCTTCAGCCGCCGCGCCGACTTTTGCGCCGATGCCGTCTCGGCCTTGGCGGCGGCAATCTCCCGTTCCATGGCGCCCAGCACGGACGTCGGGATGACGGGGACGGACGAGTCTCGGTGTTTGGACCGAAGCGTCGAGAGGAGATCCTTGTTCTCTTTTTGCAGCGCGTCGAGGGTGCTGCGTTTGATGGCTTCGTAGTCCGAGGTCGGGTTCGACCGCAACGTCAGGACCCGCGTCTGGTTCTGCACCTTGGCGGCCGACAGCTGCTCCCGGCTGGAAGACAAGTCCCTTTCCAGCAGCGCGACCTTGGTCTGCAAGCCCGTCAGCTCGTCTTGGAGCTTCCGGTTCTTGCGGCTGAGCTGGCCATGTTGTTCCTGGGCATCGTCGTCCTCGGGGCGTGACCTCTTAGTCCCGGCTACCAGCCGCGTCGGCGTTCCTGTGGAGGGCTCGACGGAAGAGATTTCAGCGTGGAGGCTCTGCACTTCGGCCTTGTAATCGTCGATGATCTTCTCGAGCTCCTGAATCCGCCCAGCGCGTGCTTCGTCGTACTGCTCCGGCTGCATCGTGTGGTCTTCGTCATCGATGGCTTTGAGCTGCGCGCGCAGGTATTCCACCTCCTCTAGCGCCAACGCACGCTGGCGGTCGAGTCGTATGCGCGCCTTGTCGGTCGATGCAGCGCCGGCTGTGGCCTTGGCCGTCTCGACCTGATCCTTGAGGTGCGCCCTCTCTTCCTTTAAGCTCTGTACTGTGTTCTCCTGCGAGCTCATCTCGGCACGCAACGCACCGAGCTGCTCCGTGTAGGACGCCGTCGTCAACCGTTCTTGTACCAGCGCACGAGCCATGGCCTCGGGAGAGTCAAACTCGTCGTCTCCAGTTTCCGATGAGCGTTGCAGATACGAGGTCCAAGCCAGGCGCTCATCTTGCAACCGTTGTCGCTGCAGGCGGGCCTCGGCAAGTTCTGCCTCGAGCGTTTCGGCCGACTCTAGCCTCCGCTGTAGCCTCCTCTTCTCCTCCTCGACAATCTCGACTGCCTTGTTGAGGGCCCTGAGGCGCTTCAACTCGGACAGTTGATCTCGATTGGTGGCTTCGAGGGCGCGGATGTGTTGCACCTGCTCCGTCAACTCCTTCTTGATAATCTGCATGGTTTCGACGTCGCCGCTCTGCGCCTTCAGCCGCAGCACGTCCGCCTCCAGTCTGCCAATCTGGCTGTCTCTGTCTCCCATTTGCGCCTGGGCTTGTTGTAGGGCCTCTTCCTTTGCCTGGCCCTCCTGCTCCAGTTCCTGTATCGAGTTCTGGCCGGCGGTGATCTGCATCTGCATGTCGGTGATCCTTTTGTCCGCTATCCGGGCAGCCTCCTCCTTGGCGGCCGACAGGTCATCCAGCTGCTCCTGAAGCAGCCGGGCTTCGTCCTGGGCATCGCGCGCCTTACGCTCCGACGCCTTCTGCTCCTTCTCGGCGGCTTCCCTCAGCTCCTCCATCTCGCGCCGGATGGCCTCCACCTGCTCGAGCGCCTTGCCCTGCTCGGCCTCGGCGGCTTGCCTCTGTTGCGCCTCCTCTTGCTCACGGCGACGGGCCTGCTCCACCTTGTTGTTCTGTTGCGACATGGCGATGTCCTTTTCCTGCTCGGCCGTCTGCATGCGATATTGCAGAGTCCCAATCTCTGCCTTGAGTGCTTCTATCTCCTTTCTGTACTTTTCGTACTCGTCGGCGTCGGGAGGCGCCATGTTTTCCTTGGAGCTCTCACGCGAGCCGGGGCGGACGGATTCGGCAGCGTAGCTTTGGCGGGACGACGGCCGCTGGTTCGTCTCGGCGCCGGTGATGAGGTTGTATGTCGGTTGGGTTGCGCGGAATGACGAAATCTAGACCATTGTTCCTGTCAGCAGTGCGGCCGGCGGGATGGGACGGTGTGGCTGTGTGGGAGCTTGTCACCTACCCGAGACTCGCGAAGATTGGTCTGAGGGCGCGGCAGGGCAGAGGTGCTGGCGCGAAATCTGCTCGACGCAGAGGTGCGCCGGCCTCCGGGGCCGCTGCGATCCCCCTCCTGCGGGGTGTGACTCCGCATGCTGGGGGTTGTGCTCGGTGACGCGTCTTGGTGCTGGAAACGCGAAGCTGATGAGCAGCCCGAATTGGGTTCACGATAGTTGTTCGTGGTCACGTGATGAGCCGGGTGCCGAATGTGTTACCACCAGCACGTGCAGCTTTGTGGCATTTTGCTGAGACAAAATTAAATTGTCTCTTGGAGGTTCTGGGGAGAAATACGATATTCCATGCAGAAACTGTGATCGCATCGCATAGGGGCCGTGGAAATGCACCTTCGCCTCCAGGGTAGGTGTCGATATGCTCATTTCACAGCTCCCACAACGGCCATCCGTAGAGCTTGCAGTCTCGGAGATTTTGTCTTGCCGCTTCCAAGAGCTAGGCTGGAATTCCCGTTGCCAGATAAACCAAGAATTGATGCTCCAGTGTATCCATTTCACTCACGCAGACCTGATGGAACCGTGCATCAAGCATTGCGAGCTGCTCGTGAGGTACTTCGTACCTCGCGATGGATGGACCCTTTGCTTTGCATTCTTGGCAGGAGCAAGAGGAGCTCAGGCCAGTGACGTACGGGGATTACAGCTCCTTCCTCGGCTCTACGACAGTATCAGCGCTCATTCGTCAGCGCCACGAAAAGCAACGGCTTCCCGCGACCCACTCCACCCTGGTCTCCGGTCTCAACGGCCAAGACTGCCAGAGCTTCCTCCACCAACAACACCAAAGAGCTGAGCAGGTCAGATCCCCTACCCAAAGCGACGGTGACACAACAATCGATACGCCCACGGCAGACTGTCCCGGGGGACCTCGAAGTACTCGGACAGCATTGAAATCTCCTGGGATACCGCCGCAGCCCCGACACCACCGCATCAGATCCACGCCGCGCCGCTTTGCACATGGAAGCATCTCGGTAGCATCTCGTCCGCGGCCTGAGCTGCCCTCACATATCTTCAGAATACCCTCCCACAGCTTCGTCAGCACTGCAGAGCTCCCTGTTGCAGAATGGCCGTCCTTGAGCTCGGCCTCGCGGTAAGCGCATGTATTTCGCCGAGGAGCCATTTTCGTCAACCTTGCTGACTGACCCCAGGCGGCGACGGCTCCTATGACCTCGGCGATTTTGCTTCGCACGGTCAGGCTTGCTCCGCTGCGCATCCAACCCCGTCGGACAGCTCTTTCGTGCCGCTGCCGAAGACTCCCCCTCCAGTCGCGATGGAAATCCGAGTCGGCGTCCCGCGGTCCCCATGACAGCTCCGATTCATCCGTACCACCCTCCTCGTCCGTCAACACGAGCGACTCCTCCACGTCCACGTCGAGCCCTAGGCGTCGCGAGTCTGCAGGTGGCAAGTTCAACCTGTACGGCGGCGACTGGGAGGACTCGGTCGACTTTGCCATCAAGTCGTTCGAGGATCTCCCCCACCGCCTCTTCGGCGTGAACCAGCACATGATCATCAACTATGAGCTCAAGGAGGCCCTGCGCATCATGCTGCGGCAGTTCAACGCCCCCATCGTCTACTGCTTCGCGTACGGCTCCGGCGTCTTTCCCCAGGAGGACAACAGCCGCAGCATCACCGAGGCAGAGTTCCGCGCCGTGCACCCCAAGCCACCCGAGGCGCTCGTCAAGGCACAAAAGGGCTCTCCCAAGATGATCGACTTCATCTTTGGCGTCAGCCACACGCAGCACTGGCACTCCATCAACATGAAGCAACACCGCAACCACTACTCGGGAATCGCATCCCTCGGTTCGGGCTTTGTGTCGCGCGTACAAGACTGGGGCGCCGGCGTCTACTTCAACCCGTACATCGAGATGAACGGCATGCTGATCAAGTACGGCGTGACGAGCATCGACAACCTCGTCAACGATCTGTCCACCTGGGATAACCTCTACCTTGCCGGACGACTGCAGAAGCCCGTCAAGATCCTGCGCGACCACCCCCAGGTCCGGCTCGCGAACCAGCACAACCTCATCGCCGCCGTTCGCACCGCCCTCCTCCTCCTGCCCCCCGACTTTACCGAGACGGAACTCTACAGCACCATTGCTGGCCTCAGCTACCTCGGAGACCCGCGCATGGTCCTACCCACCGAGAACAAGAGCAAGGTCTCCAACATTGTCAACAACAACGTCGTGCACTTCCGCCGCCTCTACGCGCCCCTCATCAAGACGCTGCCCAACGTCGCCTTCACCAACCACGTGCGCCTAGACGACGAGGATTGGGTGCTCGACCCGCAGGCCGACAGCAAGCTCCAGCAGGATATGGACCCGATGAAGCGCGGCAACATGGTCAGGCGCCTGCCGCGGCACTTTCGCTCGCGGCTCTACTTCCAGTACCAGAAGAAGTTTGCGATGCCCCGCGAGGAGTTCAGTCGGATGATGGAGGCCTCGTCGGACGACGGCGGCTCCATCAAGCGGCGCCAGGGCGGCGAGTTCGAGAAGCGCATCGCGCGCGACGACCCGGCGCAGCTACAGGAGATTGTGCGCCGCGTCATCAAGCAGACGGTCAACTGGCCCAGCACCACGCAGAGCATCAAGGGCGTGCTCATGGGCGGTTGGTCGCGCACGATGCGCTACCTCGGCGAGAAGATTGGCAAATGGCAGTCGGGCCGCAAGCAGAGCAAGGCGGCGGCGTCGTCGTCGTCGTCCAAGTCCAGCGACGACCACCCACCTGAGGAAAAGGAAGAGAAGAAGAAGGATTGATACGCCATCACGCAGGCACTCTCCTTTGTCATTTGTGTTCGGTATCCTGTCTCTTGTTGCATCGTCTGGAGTAGGCGGCTGGCTCCCTCATTTGTTTCGCACGTCATATTATTCAACATGTTCTATTGTATTTATTAGAGGACGAACAGTAGCATCGGCATGGATGGGAGGCGGAGTTTTGTACCAGCGGATGGATAGACTAGGAAAATTGCCATTGGAGAGCTGAGTGGTGAAGACAAAGCTATCAACTGGAGCGTTCCTGTTATCGTCTACGTGAGCACTTGGGCACACACATCATTCACAAATCGGCGAGGCAGACGGTCCAAGTGTTGCAGACAAAGCAAAATCTGCCGGTATAGGCCATATTATCATTTAGTCATACAATACTACTGTCAATACTCCAATTTCACCCACGTCGCGTCCCTCCCTCGATCAATCGACGAGTCGGCCAGACATGCCCCCATGCTGCTGCCTCTCCTGATATATAGGCAGGGTAGGAGAGGATATGGAAAAAGAACACGAAGAACCCAAAAGAAGAACAAACCAAAAAAAAAAGGAAAAAGAAGGGACCTGATGCCTGCCTTTTTGTTTGTAGGAACAATTTTTGTCGAAACTGCGCGTGGGATGAACAGGGGATGGCGGGAAATGAAGATGTCTGCCGGCTGGGGGGAGGGGGAGGAAGATGGGGGGATACTCGGTCCTTTGAGGATGGAGACTGGTGAAGCGTGCGCGAGGGTGTCGGGTGGCGCGGCGTGGTTACTTGCCCTCGTACTTGCCGCTCACGAGCTTCCTCGTCGTGGGCACGTCGACCCAGCTCTGGCCCGCGGCGGCGGACAGGCTCTGGTCCGCAAAGGGGTCGTCCGCGGCCGCCTCCTTGCCCTTGCCCTTGTCCTTCTCCAGCCTCGAGATGGAGATGGCGCTGCCGACGACGTCGTCCCCGGGGGGCACGTACTCCCACCGGGCCTCGACGTGGCCGGGCGTCGGGGCGGTGCCGTCGGCTCCGACGATGCGGCACACGATCTTCTGCACGTCGCTGGTGAGGGTCACGTCGCCGAGGCGCCAGTAGACCATGTGCTTGTCCTTGAGGTGGGTGCCGCTGGGCTTCGTCTGCGCGCCCGTGGCCCTGCCGTCGTACGTGACGAGGAAGACGACGTTGTGCAGCGTCACGGGCGACGTGAACTTGGCGGCCTGGTTGAGCTGGTACTGCAGCAGCAGGCCCAGCTTGTCGCCCTGCGGCTTCCAGGCCGGCCTCAGCAGCAGCGGGGCGTGCTGGCCGAGGACGGGGCCCTCGGCCTCGTCCGTGAAGACGCGGTACGAGAACGCGATCGACGTCTTGGCGAGGTGCGAGACGTCGAGGGCGAACTGATCCGGTTGGTCGGGCGAGGCGTTTTGGACAAATATGCGATTAGGGCCGATGCGTTCTAGGCTGGGGAAGCGGTTTATTCGGATCGTCTCGTGCGCTGCTCATCATCGTTAGTGGCAGGTTCTCCATCAGGGGCCAGGCAGGGCACACGTACTCTTGCTGGAGTCTGATGCGTTGTTCACAAAGGCAATCTCGCCTACAATGGAAGCGCTCTTGACAACCCCGTCTTCGAAAACGGCCGAGACCGTCTCGATGATGGAGCTGTTCAGGCCCGGTGCAGTCATCTCGGGGTGCTTGGCGTGAGCCAGGCTGCCCAGCGAGTGTCCGGACCGGACGGATTGCGTGTCCGACGTCGCGCCAATGCTGGCCTCGGACGCCAGCGCGGCGACTGCCGGTGGCCGCGTGAAGGAAGACGCTGACATTGGGGGCGAGCCCGCAATCGACGGCATGGCGCCGTCCGACTGGCTCTCGGCTATGCTCGACGACGGCGCTGGCACGTAGATTGTGTTGCGCACGTCGCGGCGCCCTCTTATGGTGCTCGAGCGGCGTGTTGCCGGCCCCATCTTGAGCGTGTTGACGACGCTCGACAGCGCGGCCTGCTTCGCCTCGGGGTCCTCCTCCTCGACCGGCTTGTTCTGGATGTTGAGCTTGAAGAGCTGGTCCGCGTCGTCGCCCGCGGCTTCTCGCTGGGCCTCGGAGATGGGGTCATTCATCGGGGCCCGTATGGTGAAGCCTTCGGCATCTCTGGATGCCGCCGCAGATGCCTCGCCCTGCTGCGATGGCGGCGGCCCCGGAGGAGGAGGCACGTCCGACACATCTGTGCCCCGAGCTCCGTTGATGCCCCGAGCAGCTGGGGCAGACGTGTCGACTAGTGTGTCGTTGGCGGCCACCCCATTGGTACCCTCGTGAGAGGGCTTGAGGCTCTTTGTTGTAATCACATCTTGCGTGGGCTGGTCTGGCGCCTCGGCGAGTGAGGACAACCGGGCCGAGTCCTGGCGGAGGTTCGGCGACGAGGCCCTCGGAGACACGCCGCGGCCATGGCTGCTGCCCAGACGTCCAAAGGTGGTCCCGCCTTTTTGAGGGGATAGCTGGCCGAACCCAGCGTGGACACTCTGCCGCCGTCGGCCACCAAACATGGTTCCGAGACGCCGTAGCTTGGATTCTGCAAGACGGTCAGAATGGGGCAACTAGGGTAGCAGGCTGACGTGGTGACCTACCTGGCTTGACCTCGGGCGGAACCGAGTTGTGTTCGCTGGCGTCGTCGTCGGCCGTGGCTTGAGAGTTTGCTGTTGTCGGAAGCCCCGAAGATGTTGTGTTGTTTGTTCCACCGGTGGGCAGCGGCGGCGGCCCTGCCGAGGAGCCCGGAGGAGGCCCAGCAGCCATGGAAGAGCGCCCCGTCGAGGCTCTCGTCGGAACGGGCGGCTTTCCAAGGGTCGTGCGCTGGGTAAAGTCTTGGATCTCCCTTTCCGTGCTAATCTCGAGCATGGCGGCTAGGGTCTCGGCGGCCGTGTCCTGCGCGCGCTGGGCCTGGTCGGCCTCGTGCGTCTGGTACTGCGTGAGCAGGTCGCGCAGCTGGTTGACGCGCGACTCATCCAGGGCCTGCAGGGTCTCGAAGATGAAGGGCGCCTGCGACTCCCACTGCTGGGCGGCCGACTCGAGGCGCGAGGCAGCGGCGTCGACCTTTTGCGCGCTGGCCTTGTTGGCCTTTTTGTTGAGCTTGTCGGACTTGTCCTGGGCGTCCTCGAAGTCCTTGGCTATGAGGCTGAGGTTGTTGGAGATGCTGTGCATGTTCATGTAGTCGCGCCTCTGCTGGTAGGCGCGCAATGGCTGCTCGACGTCCTGCTCGAGGCGCTCGGCGAAGACGTGGTGGGACTTGGCGATGCGCTCGACGGACTCGATGATGCGGGCCCAGGGAGCCTGGAAGACTCTGCGCCGGGGTCTCGGGTCAGCGTCCAGGATGCGTGGATGAGGGATTGAGGCCCGAGGGGAGGCAGGGAACGCACCCTAACTCGGAGGAGGAATTGGGAGCGCGGAACTGGCTCAGCCTGCGCAGGCCCTGGGCGTATTGCTCCTCGACGCGACGGCGCTCCTAGAGTGCAGAAACAAGTCAGGTCAGCCCAATTCCCTCGCCGTCGACGGTCCGAGCCGTGCCCGACGTGGCCGGGGCGTCCGTCGCCGTACCTGGAGCCAGTCTGCAATCTCGAGATTGATCTTGTTGACGCGCTTCACCCGGTCGTTGAGCGTCTGCACGGCCTGGCTGGGCTGCAGGTTGGCCTGTCGACGGTCAGCTCCTCTGCCCGCCCGGGAGGCCACGGCCCAGGACGGCTCACCAGCATGCCGGGATACTCGGCCCTCGCCAGGTCCTCCATGGCGGGCGCGGTGCGACGGGATACAGATGCTGGGCTGGGTGCGGTGCGGAGTGCGATAGGGATGTCCGTGCGGCTAGTAGCAAGCGTCGGCACGCATGGCGGTGCTGCCGCTGGGTGTCGGGGGTGTCGCGTGCGTCAGCAATGGACCGTGGCAATGGGCAGTCGAGGGCGAGGTCGAGGGCGAGGTCGGGGTCGGGATGGGAGAGAGAGGTGGTGAACGCTGGATGACGCTGCCGCAGCGGTTTGGCGGGAGGCTGGCCGATGCCGTTGGCGGTTTAGTGGCCTGAGCCCACCGAATGCTGCCCAGTGGCTGTTGTGTGGGTCACGGGAACAGAGCGGCCTGGCAGCTTAGCGATAGCTCTGGCACCGCAGGCTGTCTCGGAGAAGCCTCGGCCTTATTCGCGCAGCCTGCAACCGCGTCTCAGGCTTCAGCATCGAGATGTTGCGGCCCTCTCGTCGGAGGCAAAGGCGGATGATATGATGCTGGTTGCTCCGAGCTAGCTGCAGACTTCTGCTGCCGGAGCCGTTCGAATACACGCGAAGCCACTGCCGTAGGGTGTCCTCAACGGACGCTTGACCAGCCACTGAACCTCGATGGCTTCATCACCGGGCTGGAAGGCGTCCCTCTCGGCGCTGGATCGGTACGAGGCCGTTCAGAAGATGTAAGACGGATCCCATTGTCGGCGTCGGGCGCTCTCTGACTGCTTAGGTGACAGACAGGCGTCCCTGCCAGCTCAGGCGGCCGGCGAGGCCATCGCCATCGAGCAGACGGCGTACCAAAACGCCGCAACACGAGCAAGTCGACACGCCCAGCCTGTCAATCAGTTACGACGTCAAGGCTAACACCTTTCCAGGAGGAATATGAGGCAGCCTGCGAGCAGAGCAATGCCGCCCCCGCCGGGTCTCATCCAGCCTCAGCAGACGGCCCTCACGACACCACCACCGCAGAAACGGGCATCCGCATCGGCTCGTACACCAACTGCATCCCCATCGCCGACGGCGTCACCTCCGAAGTCTATCGCTGCGCCGACCGCGCCCTCAAGGTCATCGTCGCCCACCGCAACCTGGAGCCGCACAACCCCCGCCGCGAGGCCAAGATCCTCGCCGCCCTGCGCCCGCCCTGCATCCCGCTGCTCGACGTCTTCCGCGACCACGAGCAGCGCCTCGTCCTCGCGTTCCCCTTCATGCCGCTCACGCTCGCCGACGTGCTCGGCCGGGCCGGCGGCGGCGCCCTGCCGAGGGCGCAGATCCGCGCCGTCTTCACCGACGTGCTGCGCGCGCTCGGGGCCATCCATGCGCAGGGCATTGTCCACCGGGACGTGAAGCCGTCGGCCGTGCTGCTGCGGTCCGCGGACGGGCCGGCCTTCCTGTCCGACTTTGGCACGGCGTGGCACCCGGAGCTCTCGGTGCACGGGGAGCCCCCCGCGGACAAGATCCTCGACATCGGCACGGGGCCTTACCGCGCGCCCGAGGTGCTCTTCGGCGACAAGGCCTACGGCCCGCCCGTCGACATGTGGGGGCTGGGCGTCATGCTCGCAGAGGCCCTCGGGTCGCCGCCCTTTGAGTCGCGGCCCGTCGACGAGGACGGCAACCAGCTCGGCTTCATCCTCAGCATCTTCAAGACCCTCGGCACGCCGACGCCCGAGACGTGGCCCGAGGCGGCGGCCTTCCGGGTCACGCCGTTTGACCTGTGGACCGTGTTCGCGCCGCGGTCGTGGGAGGCGATTCTGCCGGACGTGGACGCCGACTTTAGGGACTTGGTTGCCGCACTGTTGCGCTACGATGGCGGCAGGGCGTCCGCGGCAGAGGTATGTCTGTCGTGCAAGAGGGCCAACACGAGACTTGCTAATGATATGTCTAGGCTTTAAAGTTTCCATGCTTTAGTGCGGAGGGCGAGTGATGTAGGGTAGTCGACGTGAGTGATGCGATTCACGTCTGGCAACATATGTCAGCGCCAGACGGACTTGGCTACGGCTGGACCGAAATACTGCAAGAGACATTCTGAATGGACAGAGGCCGGCCCCCAACCAGACGGATTGCTGGTCATGGAGCAACAAATCAGGCAAAAAGCCACTTTTGTCTTGCACAGTAATAGCTGGTGTCTTGCCGCCGTAGGCTCTGTGCACCCAGTCCTGATACATAACTCATCTCCACGAGCATCAGCACCCAGGCTGGCTTTATTTACCCTTCCACCTTCTACCAACGCCCCGTGATGCAAGTTCCCTCCCTACAACCCCCCGCTATAAAGGCCCGTGATGCAAGCCTTCCCTACACCCCCCTCCTCTTCGCCGTGTCCGCCCCCAGGTAGTCGATCGGGTTGCGGCACAGCGGACACGTGTTCTGGTTGCTGCTCTGGAACCACTTGTACAGGCACGTGCGGTGGAAGAGGTTCTTGCACGTCGTGCACCGCTTGTCGGGCATGCGCTTGTCGGCCGAGATGATGCTGTAGCAGATGGCGCACTCGCTCTGGCCCTTGAGCGCGCCCACGATGTTGCGCTTGAAGACCTGCAGCCCGTCGATGATGTTGCCGTTGGAGAAGGTGATGACGCCCTGCGTCGTCATGATCCAGCTCTGCCACTTGCGCTCCGTAACGGCGACGCGGTGCAGGCCCGCCACCGTGACGCCCTCGATGGGGTAGCTCGAGGGGACCCGGATGACGATGGCGGCCTGCGACTCGTCGACCTCGTAGCCTGCCGTCACCTCCCTGGCTGCCTTGGAGACCTTGACCAGGAGCTCCTGCTCGTCGCTGGCGGGGGCTTCCTGCGTATCCGCCCAGGACTGGACGGTGTCGAGGGTGTCGGCGATGATGAGGGGCGAAAAGTACTTTGTCGTCCACGACTCCACCGCTATCCTCGTCTGCTTGGAGCGGCAGTCCATGTACCACGCCCGGAAGAGGCCGGGGGTGTACTTTAGGGTCAGGTAGAACAGGTGCGCGAGGAGCCAATGCATGCTCTGCTCGCCAGCCTCCGAGTCGGCCAGCTTGATGTCGTAGTCGCCTATCTGCCGCGGCCCGATGTTCTCCTTGTCGAGGTTCAGCGGATGAGCGGCGGAGTGCCCGAGGACGTCGAACAGGAAGTCGAGCAGCGGGCTCACAAAGTCGCCCGTCTTCAAGTGCTCCGTGAAGTCGTTCCTGATTTTAAACGACGAGGCCGAAAAGGCGTCGAACATGAGTTTCCAGGAGAGGAGGTAGCAGCGCACCGACGAGGGGAAGAGCGAGAGTGCCTCGTCCGAGAACTTGTCCAGCGTCAGAGGATCGAGCAGAAGCGAGAGAAGTTCGTCGGGAAGGCGAGCATCTAGGGCGGATCAGTGGCTAATTCAGAGCTGCAAGACTCAGTCGACTTACCCGTCTTATCCAAGAGGACATCGATGGAATGCTGCTCCTGCTGTGCCGGTATCTTCTTGTGCAGCATATTGAATGCCGCAGTCTGAATGTCTCTCGACTCCGACGCGACCAGTGGGAATAGATCTGTCGGCTCGGGGATGCGCGTTATGGGGAGCTTCTCAATCTCACGGCACAGCATCGCATCCACAATCTCCAAGGGCTGCGATGTCTCCCCGCGGGGCAGCCTCAACAGCTCCACCAAGCCGTTGGACTTGGCCGTCGCAAAATCTCTCAGGGCGTCTTGGAGGTCGTCGTTAGGATCCTGGATGCCCTCCAGAGTCTTGAACAGTTTGAGCGACGAGTGGATGAATGGAAGTGCCTCTGACAGGACGTGTTGGCCGGCGCGCTCCCAAAGACCGACGCAGAACTGCATCGTCTTTTCCCAGTAAGAACCATACACGTCCTTCATGCAGGGCAGTAGCCGTCCAAGCGCGCGGCAGATCTCGGCGCAGATATCGGCGTCTAGCTCGTCGATGTCTTCCGTCCAGGCGGTGAGCTGCTTCGCCGCAAAGACAACTCGGTTGTTCGCGATGGGGAGCTCGCCGAGTTCGTACACCTGTGCGCATAGGGTGAGGAGCACCAGTGTCGCCATGGTCTTGTCGCTCCCTGGCGAGAGGCCTGCTGTGTCGCTGACTAGTCGATTGCAAAAGTTGTTAACTGGCTTTGACGACTGCAGGCTGTCTCCTAACCCCGCGATCAGGCCAGCCGCGAGCAAAGCCGTATCTGGCTTGGCTTTCAAAATGTCCGGTTTGAGAAACCTTTCCTCGAGGCTGGATGGGGCTCCGTGGGCTTCAGTCAGTGCCTGGAGAAGTTCGGCCAATGCTCGCGCACTGTACACTCCACGCGTGGTGAGCTCCATTGCTTCCTTCATGGTCAAGTCGACAAGTCCGCGAACGATGCCGGAAATGCCGTCTTCCGCCGACTCGTCCCATCGAGTTGCTCTGGCAATGTGCTTGCTGAGCAGGTTTCTCGAAGAAGTGACGAACTCTTCCGCTTGGGAAAACCCGTCGCTGTCCTCCAATGCCATCCAGAGCCCGTCGTGGCTCATGGAAGTGATTTGGTCAGAGGCGAGCTGGACAGACAGGCACTGGAGGTACAGCAGCTCGACGTGGAACTGCTGGGGAAGTCTGATGCCCTCAGGCATGGCGCTCAGCAGTTCACAGTTGTAAAGCGCCATCCTCGTGGGTATTGAGCGCCCCTTTCGGTCTCTCGGTATTCGAGAGTGGCTTGGACGATCCTGGCTTGGCTGATGGAGGTGGGCGGACCTAGGAAGGGTTACAGCGCCGCCGATGCTGCTGGTAATCGACAATGACGGATCAATCGGCTGCTCCAGCAATGCCGAGAGCTCCGCCATCCACACGTTTGTGCTTGGAAGAATGTCTTCCCACGGCACATTGGCGTCGGCGGCGCTCTTGGCCTGCGCAACCAGCGTGCTTATTCTGGTCAAAACGTTAGCCCAACACGGCACACCCGGCATTGGTGCGACATACTCGAGAGATTGAGGGCCGACTCGTTCGAGGTTCGACTGAATAATCTCCACCGCAGGAAGCGTGCCTTGCCCTTGGCCATCGAGCAGGGAACGTATTCTAGCCGCTCTAGGAGAGATGGTGCTGTCGCCAACTTCGGACAGAGCCAAAAGCTGCGCCACAAGCTCTGTGTGAATCGCTTCCTGCTGAGAAAAGAGTTCTGGCCGCCTCTTTGCAATGATTTCCAATATCTTGAGGACATGTTCCGCGTGGTGGGGTTCTTTCACCAGCAGCGTGACCATGTTGCTAGCTATTTTGCGACTCGTTGCGGTGTCGAGGGCCTCATGCATGATGGCGGCCTCCAGAAGCTCCCGCGAGTTGCCCTGATCACCTCCAATTGCCGCGACTGCTTCGCGTGTCTGAGAGAACACAGCCTCCTGAAGCCTAGGAGTGTTCTGGGCAATGGAAGCAGCCTTCTCCTGGGAGACAAGGCCGGTGATTGCCAAATTGCGCGGCGCGGAGGACGCAAGATCCAAGGTCGCCTGTGCCCACGCCTGCCAAACGGCCGAGTAATCATCGTGTCGACCTGGAATGGTCCCAAAGATGCGCAGGCAGGAGAACAAGCTGCGGGACGACGCGGACCGGACGACCTTGTCCATATCTTCCTTTGCAGCCGACAAGAGGAACCTGGCCAGCCGTTCTCCGGCTTCAGCTTCGAACAGGTGAGGCGACGTGCTGAGGGCATATTCGAGCGCCTGGGCGGCCCCAAACGGCTTCATGTTTCTGCTTTCAAGAAGCTTGATGCATTGCGTGATGGCCTGGGTCGAAGGGGCTGTTGTTTGATCTGGGAGGTTGCTGTTCAGCTCCTGCAGCTTGTCATGAATCAATCCAACAAGGCCAAACCATCGTCTCCCTTCTTCACCAATCTTGGTTTGCGACGCCTGGTACTCCTTTGACACTTCTGGAAGCGATCCAGAGATGTTCGCGCAAAACATGGCACCCAGGCGGACCCACTCGCCTGATGAAGCTTCGACAAGGCGAGATGACGACTGCATCAAGCCAATCTGGATCTCAACAAAGATGGACAGTGCGTTCGGGCCCAGCGGAATGGGCGTTTGTTTGTCGGAGACTGAGAAGAGAAACTGCTCGAACAGTGGGAACAGGTGTTCCCTAGCAAGGGCTAGGCGGTCGTCCTCGGAGAGTGCTTTCAAACACCGCCTGGCAGCATCGACATAACATTTCCATGAAAAGGAGGTGTTTGTTCGGGGCTCGTCGCGGCTCGTAATGCCCGACTTTAGCGAGGATAGTAAGCTGGCCGATGATTCAAGCGTCAAGACGTCTGTGGGAATCAAGTCGAGGAGTTGGTCCAGGCACTCCCAGAACTTTGGGGGGCTTCCTTGCGAGCCTTTCGCGATGAATGATTGCAGCCGCGTGAATGGAGACTTCTTGTCACTCGGGCTCACGGCCCAGACGCTGGGACTGTGCTGGGTCAGCTTTGTCAACGCGCGTACATACTCGAGTGCAGAGCCCGACTGATTGGTCTTGAGACCTCCGGTGACGAAGGCTTGCCTGACTTTGGTCGACTCGGCATACGGAAGCTGGCGCTCGAGACATGCGAAGAGCAACTGGCACACAGTCTTTCGGACCTGCTGGTCCTTGAACGTGATGCTTTTCCACACGACCTCCTCGGCGAAGTAGTCGTCGTATTTTTGCCGTGACTTTTCGACTCCTCCGTCGTCCAGCTGGAGCAGGCCCAGCACCAGAGACAGGCTGGCGGCGATGACCCTGAAGTATTTGGCCTCGGCATCCTCGACGGTGGTCGACCGCTCGTCGCTCAAGGTATCCTGCGTTTCCTGGGCGGCCTGGGTGGCGTAGTCAAGGATCTGGGCCTGACACTTGCTCCAGAATGCGGCGACCTTCTCCGGCGTCGTCAGGAAGGAAGACAGGCCGTCGTTGGCGGCTCTGGCAACCCCTCGGTCGCGGTCGTAGAGCCCGGACAGCCAGGCGCCGACGACCTTGGGGACGTGCCGCTCCATGCGCTTGCGAGCCGACCTCATGAGCTCAAACTGCAGGGTGTGAGACAGCTCCCGGACCCGTCGCGAGTTGTCGATGGAGATGCGCGGATACAGCTGCGTCTGCGATGTGTGAGCTCCAGGCCAAATCGCGACACCCAAGGTGTGCCGTCGGGGCTCTGGTGGAACGACGAACCCAGATCTCGAGGAGGGCCTCGTCGACGCCGCCCTGGTCAAACGGATGGGCCTGGACGTGCTGCAGCAGGTCCTCGAGGGCCTTGGCCTTGGTGGTGCTGTCCTTCTTCAGGACGTTCTTGAGCGACACGACCACGTTCGGGTCCGACACGGCGCTGAAGGACGGGGGCTCGGCGAGGTAGGACAGGGAGCTGCCGGCGACCGCGCCGCTGAAGGCGCCGCCGGCTGCCCCGAACGCGGCTGGCGAGCCGAAGCCCGACCGGCCGCCTCTGCCCTGCTGGCCGCGCTTCATGGCGGCGGTGTCGCGGGCGGCAGTGGCGAGCGCTGCGGATTCGACGTCGTTGCGGGAGCTGCAGCGCAGCGCGAGGTTCTGGTGTTGGAGCTGGAGGTGGCAGAAGATGATGTCACGGGAGCGTTTTCGCGCCCGCGGGTTTTAGCGACTGCGACAGGCACGAACTAAGTTTACTCGTACAGTCACGCCGAGCCAGAAATTATGGGGTCGGCCCGGCCAGCCGAATCTGGATCTTGGACGGAGAAGCTTCTTTCAGCCGATTGTCTACACGGCGACGAGCAAACAAAGCGCATGGCCTGCGCTTGGATCTGGACCAACCGGCGCTGCAGGCTTTGGAGCGAGGTTAATGAAGAACGGAAGAAGCTGCCCAACTTCATGCGTCATCACCTTCTCGCGTTTAGTCGGGGACTCGATAAAGGTCGAGCGCACAGTAACTTGTGTAGTCGGCGGATCTGTTGGACCTGTCGAAGATGGTTCCAATGCCACGGATGTGAGCGATACTTGTGCCTCCTGCACCCTACACCGGAGTCAACAGGGCTGGAGTCATGGAGGGGAATCAGAGGTGCCCGAGGCTGGCCCCGATGTCAAGGAATCAACTACCCTGCAGCAGTAGCTTCACTTTACTCGTTTTCTGCCCCTTTCTTCCCGTCTTCCGCATTCGTCTAATCAAATAGCCCCGATACGCGGGCAGCTCGGTCGGGGTCTCGAGTCGTGATAGACGTCAAAGACAATGAAGGTTCGACAGCGGCTACGACCAAACTGCGGTTTCTGGGGCTATGCATCGCGTCTGTTCAGTTTGGGGACGTCGCGTCTTGTTCGGTCCCGTCTCCTAGGTGATTACGCCTGTATCTACAACTGAAAGTCTTCTTCATGCCTAGTGTTTTGTTTTCTGTTTCTTCTTCTGCACCTTGAGCAATTCTCTTGTTTCGCACCCTCTCGCCATGCCTCCTTTGGTCGGCTACAATAGCGACGACGACACTTCTGTCGCCCCCGGCAGCCTCACGCATATCGTCGCCCGCCCCCTTCCTTGATGAGGACGCCGAAGCCCCCGGTGAGGAGGCGGCCTTGGTGATTTCCGAAGAGCACCGCAGGGAGCTTGCTGCCGCTTGCTGGCATTTGGGCGAAAGATTCAATGCCGCCGAGAGCGCGCATAGCATGGCCTTTGGCCTGACCGGGAAGCGCAATGGCACGGTAAACGCCCGCCACGATTACAGGCAGACTTGTTCTTCTCGTCGTGAATTCTTCCTGAAATGGACTCCTGCGCCTGCCTTCTCAATTGTAAGTTTTCCCTTTCCCTGGCGTTTCGCCACAACCTCCAAGAACACCAAATTCCTCTACAACATCGACGCCACTAAGCTTCCCCCTTCGCTCGCTATTGCATCGCTAACGAAAGCCCTAGGACGAAGGATATCCCGCCGTGCGCGCTGCTTAGGAGGCAACGCAGGCTGCTCGTCTTTTGCAAGGAGACAAAGGTTGGACCGGCTGGCAGGTGGCCAAGCGTGCTTTTAAGCGCACTGTCCGCGCACTTTGAAGGACGCGGTGGAGGACGATGATTGTCTTCTCGATAATGTCCGAGCCAACCTTTGGCTCGAGTCTTTCCCCATGTCGTTGATTCACATGTATTGCGGTATCGCATGTGTTGCGCCTGGTTGGGGAACGGCAGCGTTGCAATATTACTATTTATCACGGACTACACTGCTACTACAGTACCTGCATCCTAGTCGTTGTGGCTCGCCCTGGGCTTCTCCACTGGAATGTTGGCCTTCGCCACTATTTCCCTTTACATTTCAACTGTTATGGAATACAAGCATCATTGGCCGCAAGCCAGAATGATTTTTCGAGTATTAAGTTTCTGCCAGTGAAACTGGCGCAGGTGCTTTGATGCGACGAGGACGAGGTGGCATGTTGAGTCTCTCTCTCCTTGCCGCCTGACTCAGCCTTCAGGCTTCGACTAAGACGAGGCCAGCAATTCGAAAAGACTCGTACGCCCGCAAGAGTAATACTACGCCACTGTAGGTATCCTGGGCAGTCTTGTACGAAGCGTCATTTGCAGTAATACGGACGCCACCCGTGGCGGCTCCAGGGTCATTCCCTTACCGGGATATCGAGCGCCTGAAGAGTACGGTCGAGTACGCCTTCGAGTCGAGCTCGATATGCAGACGAGCGGATATAGCCTGGCTTCTGGTAACTGCAATGCACCTCTACATCGCTTAAGAGGCCACGGTATCCGGCACCTTGCCTGTCTATGATGTTTATTTCACGTTTTGGCCGCAATCGCACGGATCGGCGTTTCTTTCAACACCGTTGAGTCAAAGTAATACTTGGTACCGATATTGTTGACGATGGATTCGCAAGAATGGGTCAACTCGCAGCGCAAGGAGCTCCCCATAGCCCTCACCGCAGATGAGTGCAGGGGCAAGACGTACATCGTCACCGGTTCAACCAGCGGCCTGGGTCTCGAATGCACTAAACACCTCGTGCGGCTCGAATGCGCTCGCGTCATCATGGCTGTCCGCAACCTCAAGAGAGGCGAAGCTATCAAGGCGTCCATCGAAAGCATGACTGGCCGCCGAGGTGTCCTTGACGTTTGGCACCTGGATCTCTCCGTTTTCGAGTCGGTCAATGCATTCGCGAAACGGGCCGGGGCAGAGCTGGACCGGATGGACGGCGTCATTGCAAATGCTGGCGTTTTCAACGGGTATTGGGTTGAAGTCGCGGGCATGGAGTCCAACCTGGCAGTCAATATCTTGGGCAATTTGCTGTTCATTGTACTCATGCTTCCGATCTTGAGGAAGAGTGCGGCGAGTTTCGCAACCAGGCCATGCATCACCATCACAGGTACCATGGGGGCATTTTCCACACTGCAATGCCTTGAAAAGCTCGACCGGGATGACATTCTCAGCGACCTCAATAACCGGGAAAAGTGGGAGTCTGACATGGACGCGCAGTACGTGCTTCTAGGTCTATCGTCGGGGTCACAGCCTTGCTCATGAAGCCACAGATACGTTTTCTCCAAGCTCCTACTGCATTTTGCGATGCGCCAAATCGCAGTCCTGGCCCCCGTCAATCGCACTGGGGTAGTCGTTAACATAGTGAATCCTGGACTGTGCAAGACCAATCTCCAAAGCAACGCGAGGCTTCCAAGGCGCATCCTTGCATTCGTCATAAAGCTCTTCATAGGGCGCACCGCCGAGATGGGCAGCCGCACGCTGTTGTATGGCATCGCTGCTGGAGCTGAGAGCCATGGCAAATACTTGTCCGACTGCGAGATTAAGGAGTAAGCCTTTGGGACCAAAATGCCTTGTTGCAGAGTTCCGCACTGACAGCACGGCACAGGGAAGAGGTCCCGGACTGGATCACGAACGAAGATGGCACGGTTTGGCGGAGCAAGGTTTGGGATCAAATTGCGGAAAAACTAGAGTCAGTCCAACCAGGCTGTATCGAGGCTGCCCTGGGGGATGAGGAGGTGTGAGATTATGAAGTATTGAGCAGGTGCTGAATTGACGGGTCGAGAAACACAAAGCCGGAATATTGGTCACATTGCAATGATACGAGCAGTCACTTCTCAAGTGGACATCCTGCCTCAGCATTGTAATAAAGCTCCGCGAGTTTGGGATGGAGTTGAACCTCAAATCGGACTAAAACTCATAGATATCAGTAAATTGTGGGACAGGAGGACAAGAGGCTTTCAAAATGAAGCCATAGATGGCCTCATTGATGAGCCGGGGTTGTCGCCACCGAAGAGTACGCGGTCAGTGCGCCGGTGTGCATTTGGACCGAAAGTCGCCCACTTTTCCAGCTGCTGAATAAATCGATAGAACCTGGAAGCCAGTGCTGTGCTCGTGTGGGCTTTAGTAATATCGTAAATCGCGTGTTTCATTCGGTGCCACTGACACCTAATATGCAGATGTGAGTTGTTCGGACCTGTCCTCAGTACGACATGATGCACACAGCGTAGCTGTCTCCCGCGCTACCCTTCTGGCCCGGCTTCCTACACTGGTAGCCAAAAGTGCCATAGCAGCCTCGCCCGAAGCGCGACTAGGCCTGATCTCTCGTCATTAGTAAGGTGCCGCTCCGTGTGATGGTGTCTGGTCGGTGTAGATGGGGGCTGGCTGAGGCTCAATGGGAAGCTTATGCAAGGCGCGGAATGTAGGACGCACTCAATTCCGCACATGAATCCTCCTTTCTGACGTAGCTCCCGAATTGAGCTATCTTTATGTTGATGTTCACCTGCTAGAGTCAACTCAGAGTCGGAAGCTTGCCATTGCCTGGACATTGTTTGTCGATCGCGTTGTGTTTCAAGACTCAACTACGCCCCCGAAAGCACGACGCAAAATGGCTTCGACGACACCCCAGACACTCGTCGAGATCGAGAAATGTATCTTGGACGATCCTTCAGTGAAGCAGGCCAAGGTTCTAAACCTGGCGGCAGCTGGAGACGGTGATCCTCAGTGGGTGACGGCACTCGTTCTTGCGACCAGTGGCGATACCCAGGAAGCGGAAGGCTCCGTGGTGATCAAGAAGGCACGTAAAAGACTTCGAGATCGCTTCGAAAAGGCACTCGTCCCTAGGAAATGGATCGTTCTCGGCCATTTCCCAACCGACGAGGCCGGGCGCGTGGATGAGAACCGACTCGTACGCCGCCTGATGACCTCGTCCACTCGTGACGGGCTTTCCACCAAGGAAAGGCGGCAGAGACTCATCGAAAATGCGACGACAGACGCGGCCACGGATGCAAGCGCCGCGGAGGTGGAGCTCGTGCTGAAGGAGCTCTGGGCGCAAGTCTTGAGCCTGGACCCAAAGGAAATCAGACCCCAAGACAGCTTTCTTATACTTGGTGGTGACTCTATCTTGGCCATTGAACTGGCGGCGCTCGCTCAAGAATACGGAATTGTTCTGAGTACGACATTGGTCCTCCAGAAGCCAGAGCTTGCAAGCATGGCTGCCGCTGCTGCCATCAACGACGACCGGGGGCTTACATTGGAGCCCGAGCGACCGTTTACCACGATTCCGAACGGCGAACGAGAAGCTACAGTCGCCCAAGTCCAAAAGCAGTGCCGCTTGCAGCCGCATGAGCAGGTGGAGGATGTTTATCCATGCTCGCCACTGCAGGAAGGACTCATGGCCCTGGGCTTGAAGCAGCCAGGATCCTACATTTCACGACCGGTCTGGCGACTGCCCAAAGCCATCGACATTGGCCGGTTCATGCACGCCTGGGCCCAAACTATCGATCTTTTCGCGAACCTGCGCACTCGAGTTGTGGTACTCGCTGGTCAACCTCTCCAGGCTGTGATCCGGGGCGAAGTCAGCTGGGAGGTGGACTCCAACACGGGCATTTGCGCCTTCATCAACAACGCGCGGAGCATGGAGATGGGGTACGGCTCCCGCCTCTGTCGTTATACCTTGGTTGAAGACCGCGGTGAGACTTACTTCGTCTTAATGGCGCACCATGCGGTCTTTGACGGCTTGAGCGTGAAGATTATCCTCGACGCATTGCACCAAGCGTACCAGGGAAACGCCCCTCGAACACCGCGACCTTACGTCGATTTCATCAGATATACTCAGTCCCTCGGCCATGACACTGCGATAGAGTACTGGAAAGATCAGCTCAATGGCGCTAGACAGGCTGCATTTCCCGGAAAACGCCACCAAGCAAAGCCGGCCGTGCCTCACCGCATGACTGGTGTCATGAAGCGGTCAATCCCGTTTCCCAAGAGCACACAGACATCCATCACAAAGGCTACAGTGCTGCGAGCAGCTTGGTCGATTGTCATTGCTCGATACTGCGACACTGATGATGTGTGTTTCGGTACCACGGTCTCCGGGAGGCACGCAGCAGTG
The DNA here is from genome assembly GCA_024340505.1 of Tolypocladium nubicola. Taxonomy (NCBI): domain Eukaryota; kingdom Fungi; phylum Ascomycota; class Sordariomycetes; order Hypocreales; family Ophiocordycipitaceae; genus Tolypocladium; species Tolypocladium nubicola. The sequence continues at coordinate 29,752 of JALHCA010000578.1, forward strand.
CCGGGCTTGCAAACCATGGCTGGACCAGTCATCGCAACTGTGCCCATCAGAGTCCGACTGGATCCGCAGCAACCCGTACCTGACTTCCTTTCGTCTATTCAGTCTCAAGCAAACGGGATGGTTGCCTTTGAGCAGTTTGGGCTCCAAAGGATCGCCAAGGTCTGCCAGGATGCCAAAGAAGCCTGCGATTTCAGGAGCCTTTTGGTGATCCAGCCGATCCAGCACTTGAGCTCAGGGGCAACTTCTGCAACCTCTGGCAATGCCTTGTTGCTTCAGGACAGCTTTGAACAGGCCTTGTCTCAGGAGTCGGCACAAAACTACTTCAATTACCCCCTCGTTATGCAGCCATGGATCGCAGACGATCATGTCGAGCTCGACATCACGTACGACATGGATGCCCTCACCGAGTTCCAGCTGGAGGCCCTGTCTCGGCAGTTCGAGTTTACCATCCAGCAGCTTCTGGTGCAAAACCAGACGAAGCTCGGAGACATTTGGGTAGCAAGCCCCTGGGATAAACAGCAGGCGCTCGACTGGAACACCGAGGAGCGGCCGGAGCAAGTCGATGCCTGTTTTCACGACCTTTTCAAGGACCAAGCTCTAAAGCAGCCGGACGCCCTCGCAATCCAAGCCTGGGATGGAGAGCTGACTTACGCCGAGCTGGACCGCGCTTCCAACCGATTGGCCCACCACATCGCAAATAGCTTCGAGGTCGAGAACGACGAATTCATCCACGTGCTTTTCGAAAAGTCAGTTTGGTTCTTTGTGTCCATTCTCGCCATCAACAAGGTCGGGGCCGCCTGGGCGCCTTTGGATCCTTCCCACCCGTTCAGCCGCCAAAAGCAGGTGGTTCAGCAAACCATGGCCAAACTTGCCCTGTGCTCGCCTGCCAACGCGGCCTTGTGCGCGGATCTGGTGCCAAATATCATTGAAGTTTCCTTGCAGCTCGATGAAAGCCTGGCGAAGAGTACCACCACCAATACCAGCGCCTTGGCCCCTGCGATTGCTACCTCGCCCCATCACGCTGCCTATGTCTTGTTCACCTCTGGAAGCACAGGAACGCCGAAAGGCATCGTTATGGAACACAGATCTGCTTGCACTAGCCAAGTATCTATTTGCCAGAGGATGGGATTGACCCCGGGGACCAAGATGCTTCAGTTTGCCGCCTTCGTTTTTGACCTTTGCATTGGAGAAATCCTCGGCCCCCTCATTTCCGGCGCCTGTATCTGCGTGCCTTCCGAGTACATGCGAGTCAATAACATTACGCAGTTCATAAGAGACATGGATGTATCCTGGCTCTTCCTGACTCCGGCTTTGGCTCGCACATTCAAGCCTAGCGATGTTCCTTCCGTCGAGCTTGTGCTACTGTGCGGCGAAGGCGTCACCCAGGACGTTTTCGACAGTTGGTTTGGCAAGGTGCGTCTAATCAATGGCTGGGGGCCTGCAGAGACCTGTGTTTTCAGCACTCTGCATGAGTGGCAGACCATCGACGAATCACCCATGACGGTCGGACGACCTGTTGCGGCGCACTGTTGGATTGTTGACCCGGATGACCCCCACCGGCTCGCTCCTATCGGCACAGTTGGTGAGGTCATTATACAAGGCCCGACAGTACTACGAGAGTACCTCTCGGACCGCGAGCGGACACGGCAGTCTGTGGTTGAGGGTCTTCCCAGCTGGGCAGCTGAACTGTCCAAGTCCTGGAACCGGCTATTTAAGTCTGGCGACCTTTGCCGTTACAACCCGGACGGTACCATCGAGTTCTGCGGCCGCAAGGACACCCAAATCAAGATCCGCGGACTGAGGGTTGAACTTGGCGAGATTGAATACCAAGTCCGGAAATGCCTTTCGGGCATCGTGCAAGTGGCTGTCGACGTGCTTCGCATCAACGGGAATACGTCCTTGGTGTCCTACCTGTGCTTCAACGACGAGATTCAAGTCAGGAACGCTAGCAAAGCCAACGGAGCGACTCAGTACAAGCTATTCTTGCCCTTGACGGATGCATTAAGGACCGAGCTCACAGCCATGGTTGGACGATTGAGCGTTGTTTTGCCCAGCTATATGGTCCCAACCGTATTTATTCCTTGTGCCTTTATACCCTTTATTACTTCTGCGAAACTGGATAGAAATGGACTTCGCCGTGAGGCGATGGCTCTTACGACCGAACAACTTGTACACTATTCTTTGGTGGATGGGGATAAGCGGCCGCCAGAAACCCCAATGGAACAGCGACTTCAACTCCTGTGGAGTCAGATCCTCAAAATCTCACCAGACCTGATTGGACGAGACGACAGCTTCCTTCAGCTTGGAGGAGACTCCATTGCCGCTATTCACTTGGTTGGTGAAGCTCGCGATGCCGGAGTGTCCTTGGCAGTTCAAGACGTTTTTGATGACCCGCGGTTGCTCATGGTCGCAGCCAAGGCAAAGGAACAAGCAGCCACTGGCCAAGAAATGCAGAAGCCACACGAGCGCTTTGATCTCTTACTCGACTGGACCCGCAAGGAGGTCTTGGATGATGAAATTCGGGAGAGCTGTGGCTTATCAGCGGACCAAATCATTGAAGACGCCTTCCCCTGCACAGGCCTCCAGGAGGGTCTCATGGCTCTTAGCAGTAAGCAACCCGGGTCATACGTGACAAAGTACGTCTATCATCTTCCTCCAACGGTGGATATTTCCCGTTTCAAGGAAGCCTGGAAGCAGACAATTGAACTCTGTGGAAACCTACGAACGCGACTTGTGTTTGTGGACGGGAAGTGCATCCAGGCCCTGATCCAAGGTGATATTGAGTGGGAGGTGACGGACGGACTTAACATCCATTCCTTCATGCAGTCGATAAAACACATGGAGATGAGCTACGGATCAAGGCTCTGTCGGTATGCTCTCGTTCGAGGTGACGACGGTACAGACCACTTTGTCTGGATCATTCATCACTCCGTCCACGATGGCTGGAGCATGAAGATAGTGCTGGACACGGTGTACGATGCATATTGCGGAAATAACCTGCCAGCTCTTACTCCCTATTCACACTTCATCGACTATACGATGAACCTCGATCCCGACACAACCAGCGCTTACTGGAGGACGTACCTTCACCAAGCGAGACGCGCAACCTTCCCGCCATCCTTCCATGAATATGACTCTGGAATTGGCAGCGCCGTAAGCGGGATACGCATGTTGGACAAGAGAATATCGCTGGATCGCGTGGCGGGCTCGTCCATAACCCCCGCAACTGTCGTCCGAGCGGCTTGGGCACTGGTCTTGGCCAAGTACAGCGACTCAGAAGACGTGTCGTTTGGCGCAACGGTGTCGGGGAGACAGGCGCCTGTCCACAGCATTGGGAGAATGACAGGCACTTTGATCGCCACGGTGCCGGTACGAATAAACTGCGACAAGGGACAGCCCATCTCACGCTACTTGGAAGGCGTCCAGTCCCAGGCATCTGTTATGGTTCCGTACGAGCAGTTCGGGTTGCAGAACATTGCCAAAGTCAGCCAAGATGCAAAGGACGTTTGCGACCTCAACAGCCTGTTGGTCATCCAACCTGGACAGCAGATCGTACACACCCACGCCGAGGGTCAAGGTTTCCTCATGACTGCCAACGAGGAGCAAGCAATGGCGGAAGCGTCAATGGAAAACTACTTTAACTATCCTCTCATTCTGATGGCCTACATATACGAAGACCACGCTCAGCTGCGATTTGCATACAATTCCAACATCATGACCGAGTCACAAACCCTGGCTCTTTCATGTCAGTACGATGTCGTCGTGCAGCAGCTGAATGGCATGAGAGACGCCACACTCGACACCATTTCTTTGGTCAGTCGCTGGGACTTGGACTTGGCTATCTCATCTCAGAGGGTTCAGCCTGTTACAAATTCTTGCACCCACTGGTTGATTGAAGCGCAGATCGAGTCACATTCCGAGGCACCTGCAGTGGCGGCCTGGGATAGACAGCTGACGTACGAAGAACTCGGCGTTTTCGCATCTCGCCTGTCCAGCAAGTTGCAGAAGCTCGGGGTTGGACCAGAGACAATTGTGCCAATTTGTATGCCCAAGTCGGCTTGGACAGCTGTCGCAATGGTAGCCGTCGAGATGGCTGGAGGCGCCTTGGCCCCGTTGGACCCGGCAGCGCCACCAGCACGATTGAAGGGTATCTTGGAGGATACAAACGCAAAGCTGGCGATCGTATCATTATCCACCGACAAGCTTCTGCAAGAGCTTGGAGTCGAGACCCTCCTATTCGACGAACGAACCGCCTGCACCCTGCCAGACGAAGGTTCGTCAGCGTCCAACGTTGAACCTAGCAGCGCAAGCTGTATCATCTTCACGTCGGGCACAACGGGGAGGCCCAAGGGCATGGTCATCCCCCATAGTGTCATTTGCTCGACAGCGAATGCTTATGGAGAGGAGCTACGCATCGGCCCAGGCACGCGGGTCTTCCAATTCTCGGCATTTACGTTTGATGTTGGCATCCTCGACGTGCTGGTCACGCTAATGCGAGGTGGTTGCGTTTGTATCCCTTCGGAAGACCAGCGACTGAACGATGTTTCTGGCGCCGTCAATACATATCAAGCAAATTGGGCCCTTCTGACCCCTACGGTCGCCGATCTCCTATCGCCTGAAGATATTCCGGGACTGGAAGTGCTCTGCCTAGGTGGAGAAGCCATCAGCCGAAAGTCAGTCGATCGTTGGAAAGGCAAAGTGCAACTGCACGGCCTTTACGGACCAGCAGAGACGTCCATTTGCGCATGGCAACCGAACCTATCCACTTGTGCAAAGTCGACCAACATCGGACATCCTCTGTGCAGCTCCTTTTGGGTCGTTGAGCCGGCGAACGTCAAGAGACTTGTTCCTGTCGGGTGCATTGGGGAACTGTTGATCGAAGGGCTTCTCCTGGCCAGGGGATACCTTAACACAGATATCGCGACAGCGTCCAAGTTCATCGAGAAAGCCGACTGGCTCCCCGGGAGCGGACTAGGCGTAACACGACGAGCGTATCTCACAGGGGACTTGGTCAGACAGAATGCCGACGGCACTTTTGACTATATCGGCCGCAAGGATAGTCAAGTCAAGATTCACGGTCAGCGAGTTGAGCTCGGTGAAATCGAGACCCAGCTACAAATTAACTTGCCAGACAATATGAGCGGCCTCGTCGACGTTGCAGATGGCTTGGACGGACACACCCTCTTGGCCTTTCTCTGGTTCATTGATGGACCGAACTTTGAGCCACAATCACCCTTGAATCTGGTCGACTCCGTGTCGTCCGAGCTAGGCAAGGTGATCTCGAATTTGGAGTCTTCTCTTTCGGCGGTGTTGCCGGCATATATGGTCCCGGCGGCATATCTTGCATTCCAAGGCGTCCCAGAAAAGACAACGTCCGGCAAGGCCAATCGTCGGTCACTCGTTGCATGCTACGATACTATGTCGTTGGAAGAACGGTCACGCTTTATACCTGGGCAAACGGAGAAGGAGGATCTCACTACACCAATGGAGTTCAAAATACGAAGCTTGTGGGCCGAATTGCTACACTTCTCTGATGAGAGCATTGGCAAGACTGACAATTTTCTTCGTCTTGGTGGCGATTCGGTAACTGCCGTTCGCCTCGTTACACTGGCGCGGCAACACGACATTATTCTGACAGTTGGGCTCATCTTCAAGGCGCCGAGGCTCTGCGACATGGCTGAAATGGCATCTTCCTCGAAACAAGGCGTATCTCACGACGCCATCCACGTGAATAGCTCGCTGTCCTTGGTTCAGAATGAGGGCATCGTTTCAGCCGTCGAAGCTCAATGTGGTCTGTCACCCACGCAAATCGAGGACATATACCCTTGCACAAAAATGCAGGAAAGCCTCATGTCCTTGGCTATCAAGTATCCAGGCTCGTACGTTGCCAAGCAAGTTTATCGCCTGTCGGAAGACGTCGACTACCACCGCTTCAAGAACTCTTGGGAAAGGGTCGTGGAGCTGTGCCCAATCCTGCGAACAAGAATTGTGCTTGTGGCTGGTGAAAGTCTCCAGGCCGTCATAGCCGAGAACTTCCTGTGGGAAGAAACAGACGGCATTAGTCTCAGCACGTACTTGGGCCGTTTGGACAATCTCGAGTTGGGCTATGGATCACGCCTAAGCCGATGCGCCCTTTTGCAGAGCGAAGATGGCCATATGCATTTTATCTGGGCCATCCATCACACCATCTTTGATGGCTGGACCAGGAGCATCACCATGGCAATGCTCGACGACTTGTATCACGGCGGCCAGCCCAAAGCACCGCACCCATACGTCAACTTCATAAACTATACAACGAGCCTCGATATTCAGCAGGCTAGTGCGTATTGGCAAAAGCAGCTACAAGGTGCCAAACGAGCCACATTTCCACGAGCTCCCCGGGCCAATCCATCCTCCGATACCACCTCCAGCAATGTCAGTCGTCTGGTGAGGTCGACTATTCCCCTCGCGTCCTTACCCGACAGGTCGGTCACAAAGGCATCCCTCCTAAGTGCGGCATGGGCGGTACTTCTTGCGCGCTATTGCAACACCGAGGATGTATGCTTTGGAATGGTCGTCTCGGGACGCAGCGCGCCGGTTCCAAACCTGGATGCAACCGCTGGTCCGATGATAGCCACGGTGCCCTTCCGGGTGCAACTCGACCGGCAACGAGATGTCTCCCATTTGCTCCACGACGTGCAAAACAAGGCGGCGGAGATGATTCCTTACGAGCAGTTCGGCCTACAAGCCATCTCAAAACTTGGACTCGACGCTGAAGAAGCGTGCAGCTTTTCCAGCTTAATGGTGATCCAGCCGGCACAGTTTGGCTCCGCGGAAGTCCGCGATGGTGGAATCTTGACGGACGTGGATGAAGAGGTCGTTGAAATTGCTACCTTGCACAACTTCGTCAACTATCCCCTCGTGATCCAATGTCAGATTGCCGACGATCATGCGAACCTATTCTTCATCTACGATGATACCGTGCTTGCAAAAGATCAGCTTCTGGCCCTCTCTCACCAATTAGGTCATGTTGTCGAGCAACTCTCGACTCACGAGAACACACCCCTGAGCAACGTTTCACTATCCAGCCCCTGGGATATTGAGAAGGCTATTGAGTGGAATCAATATGATGTTGAGACTTTGGAATCTCTTTCTCACGAGCTAGTTGAGGCACAGAGCAGACTACGGCCAGACGCCCCGGCAATCTGCGGTTGGGATGCACGATTCACGTACAGTGAGCTCAACAGCGCTGCCAACAGGCTGGCTCATTACATTTCGGAAGGTCGTAATATTGAGCCTGACAACATTATTCTCGTTTGTTTTGAGAAGTCTGCTTGGTTTGTGATAGCTATTTTAGCTATCAACAAAGCCGGCGCAGCATGGGCGCCCCTCGATCCGTCGCATCCACCGAGTCGACACCGGCAGGTTGCCGAACAGACTGGCGCAAAGCTCGCTCTGGCATCGCCAACATGCAGAGACCTCTGCACCAATCTTGTCAGTTACACCGTCGAAGTGGCGCTGGACTTGGACAAAGAGTTGGCGAAAGGCGAGTCCAAGAGCCAGAGTGGACCAATCACCAAGGTCTCCCCAGACAACATAGCGTATGTGCTGTTTACATCCGGAAGCACTGGAACCCCGAAAGGCGTCGTCATCGAGCATCGACATTTATGTACGAGCCAAAGAGACGCGAGTAACGGAATCGGCCTGACGCCTGACACGAGGATGCTGCAATTCGCCTCGTTTGTGTTCGATGCTGTGGTAGCAGAAATCTTTTGGCCTTTGCTTTCTGGTGCCTGCGTGTGCATTCCTTCTGAAAACGACAGAATGAGCAACCTTGAACAGTCCATCCAGGATGCACAAGTCAATTGCGCCATTCTAACGCCTTCCCTTGCCAGGGTGCTGCGCCCGGCTGATGTCCCAAGCTTACGTCTGCTCCTTCTCGTGGGTGAGGCTATGAGCCAAGACGTACTCGACTCTTGGTTCGGGAAACTTCGACTAATAAACGCCTGGGGCCCTACCGAGACATGCGTTATCGGTTCAGCCCATGAATTCGAAGCAATGGATGAATCGCCCCTTGTCATCGGGCGCCCGGTGGCATGTCGAGCCTGGATTGTAGACCCTCAAGACCCTCTTCAGCTCGCCCCAGTTGGTTGTCTCGGCGAACTCGTTGTCCAAGGACCGACTGTCTTCCGCGAATATTTGTCGGATCCCGGAAAGACAAAAATGACGGCCCTTGAATCATATCCAACCTGGGCAGGCAAGGACAACTCTCATCATCGCTTCTATCGAACAGGGGACCTTTGCTTTTACAGACACGATGGCGCTATCCAGTATGGTTGCCGCAAGGACATGCAAGTCAAAGTACGCGGCCTTCGTGTAGAGCTGGGCGAGATCGAGCATCATGTGCAAACTTGCTTGGCCGGAGTGCGACAAGTCGCCGTAGACACCTTCGAGTCTGACGGCGGCGCCACGCTCGTGGCCTACATCTGCTTTAATGACAAGACAAGCAATACAGGAATGGGCAAACAATCAACCAGTGACTTGCTACTGGCTCAATCGGAAAGCTTAAGAGACGACATTGTGGCATTGACAGGGCAATTGGCGGTTCTTCTGCCGCAATATATGGTTCCGACGCTCTTTGTTCCTTGCGCCTACATGCCCGTCGTCAGCTCGGGAAAACTGGATAGGGCAGGGCTGAAGAATGCCATATCGTCACTAAGCTGGGAGGAGTTGGCGGCATATGCGCTCAGAGGAGACCATAAACGAGCTCCAGAGACCCCTATGGAGTGTCGCCTTCAGCTCTTGTGGGCAGAGATTCTGAACATTCCTGCTGAGGGTATCGGCCGAGATGATAGCTTTCTGCGGATAGGCGGCGATTCCATTGCAGTCATCCAACTTACCATCACGGCGCGAGACGTGGGCATATCTCTAACCGCACAGGATGTCTTCGACGACCCCCGTCTGTGGAAAGTTGCTGCCAAGGCAATGGCCGCGGAAGAAGGAAGCGATGCCCAGCTACCCGACTCTGTCCCACCGTTTAGCATGCTCGACGCTCACCTACGAGAACTCGATTGGAATATCACGGTTCGAAGGCAGTGCGGATTGCCCGACGGGCAGGTCATCGAAGATGCCTACCCATGCACCGCGCTCCAGGAAGGCCTCATGATGCTGTCCACCAAGCAGCCTGGCTCATACGTCGCCAAACACATCTACCGTGTGCCCAAGGATGTTGACTTGGGGCGGCTACGAGCTTCATGGGAGGCCTGTGTCACGATTTGCCCCATATTGCGCACGAGAATCGTGGCGCTGCAAGAATCTTTTATCCAAGTCGTGATCAAGGACGATTTTCAATGGGAGACACCTCATGATGCTGACCTAGACTCGGTGATTCAAGCTGTTGGATCCATACAGATGTCTTATGGCTCGCCATTGTGTCGGTACTCATTGATAACGGACATCAAAGGCGACTCGTACTTTTTGCTGAACATTCACCACGCGGCTCACGATGGCTGGACGATTCGGCTCATACTTAGCACGTTTAGCCACATATATCGGGGCTTTGTGAGTCCCGATATACCACAGTTTGGCTCCTTCATCAAGTATATTACGGACATAGACACCACCGCCGCCAAGAAGTACTGGAACGAGCAACTTCACGGTGCCAGTCGCGCCTCATTCCCCACCAAGTCAAAGGACAGGCCACAGGGCTCAGCACCGTCAGAGCGCCGCACACGGATATTGAAGAGTAGTGTTGATTTCCCCCCCTTGTCAGGTGCTTCCACGACCAAGGCAACCATTCTTCGTGCGGCCTGGGCGATTCTTCTTGCGCGCTACTGCGATACCAAAGACGTATGCTTTGGTGCCGCAGTTTCAGGTCGGTACGCTTCGGTCCCAGGAATAGAGGCAATTCCAGGGCCCATGGTTGCGACTGTTCCGGTCAGAGTCCAGCTGGACCCGGCGCAAAGCATTTCGAAGCTTCTACACCAAATCCAGAGCCAGGCGTCGGAGATGGCCGCCTTTGAGCAATACGGGCTGCAGAATATTTCCAAGCTCGGAGCAGATGCTCATGAGGCCTGCAACTTTTCAAGTCTCTTTGTCATTCAGCCCGTGAGGGGGTTGGGCATGACGGATGGCGCCGACAGCGAGGTCATCATGCCCATGGACTATTCGGACAACCAGGAGGCTGAAGAAGCCCTCATGGATAACTACTTCAACTATCCGTTGGTCGTACAGGCCTTGGTATACGACGAGAATGTTGAGTTCGTTTTTATATACGACTCCATGGCGATTTCGACTGCACAACTCCAGGCGCTGTCATCCCAGCTCGGCTATGTGGTGCCTCAGCTCTTCAGCTCACACAGCGCACCCTTGAGCTCAGTGTCGATTTCTGCATCCTCGGACTTGGAGCATTCGCTTCAGGTAAACAGTGACACTCCTGAGCTCATGGATACGTGTTTCCACACACTCGTTGAGGAGCAAGCCAACATCCGCCCCCACTCATTGGCCATTGATGCTTGGGACGCGCAGTTCACCTATGAAGCGTTGGACCAGGCGGCGAGCCGGTTCTCTCGCCATCTCGTTGAACAGTTCAAAGTCATTCCTGGGGATCTTGTCCTTGTGTGCTTTGATAAGTCGGCCTGGTACTTTGTCGCTATTTTGGCAATCAACAAGGCCGGCGCGGCATGGGTTCCTTTGGACCCGTCACATCCAGCAGAGCGTTTGAGGGTCGTAGCCGGCCAGACTCAGTCTGGGCTAGCTGTGGTATCACCCCCCAACGCCTCGTTATGCGAGGGGCTTGCTTCCAGTGTGGTTCAATTAACACCAGAGCTACTTGATCAGCTTACCAAGGATGCACCAGACAGCCTCCAAAAGCCGGCCGTGTCTGTCTTGCCACGGAGTGCAGCCTACGTCCTTTTCACTTCTGGAAGCACCGGGACTCCCAAAGGGCTTGTGATGGAGCATGTGTCAGCGTGCACCAGCCAAAAGGCGGCCAGTAAACGGTTGAAAATGACACCAGATGTGCGAATTCTGCAATTTGCCGCGTTCGTCTTTGACCTGTCTATTGGCGAGATAATTGCTCCTCTCATCTCAGGTGCCTGCATCTGCGTTCCGCCGGAGGAGGCCAGGACCAACTCTCTGGCTGCTTTTATCCGCGAAAATCGAATCAACTGGGCTTTCCTTACCCCCTCACTAGTCCGAACTCTGAGACCTCAAGAAGTGCCTCGTTTGCAGCTCCTCCTATTGGCGGGAGAATCAGTCAGCAGAGACATCTTGGACATGTGGTTCGGCCACGTTCGACTAATCAACGCCTGGGGCCCGGCTGAAACTTGTGTCTTCAGCACCTTGCACGAATACACCTCTGTTCACGAGTCTCCCCTTATTGTGGGCAAGTCAGTCGGTGGGTTCTGCTGGGTTGTTGATGCCGATGACCATCAGCGTCTGGCACCCACCGGCACGATTGGCGAGGTTATAATTCAGGGGCCAGCAGTGCTACGTGAATATTTATCCAATCCGGCACTGACGGAAAATTCACTCTTGAGTGTTGTCCCTGAGTGGGCACCGCGGCGAGATTCTTGGCCGTGGAATCGTGTCTTCAAGTCAGGGGACCTCTGTGTTCAGCGCGCGGACGGGCTACTCGAGTTCTGTGCACGCAAGGATACACAAATAAAGATCAGGGGCCTTCGGGTGGAACTAGCAGATGTTGAGCATCATGTTCTCAAAGCTGTTAAGGGGGCTTGCCAGGTGGCAGTCGAAGCAATCCAGGGCAATACTGGTAAAAGCTTGGTTGCCTATGTTTGCTTCACGACAGACAGGAGAATTTCTTCCCTGAGAGACAACGCAGCCGCTACTACCTTTTTTCTTCCTCTGACAGACGACTTGCAACGGCAAATGCGAGAATCCACCGACCAACTGAGAGTCACTCTCCCACAATACATGCTCCCGACGTTCTATATTCCCTGCAAGTACATGCCGGTGATCAGCTCAACGAAGCTGGATAGAAAGAGACTGCGAGAGTTGACTCTAGCTTTGTCTCAAAGCGAACTTCTTCACTTTTCGCTTGCGGACAGCGAAAAAACTCCCCCGCAAACTCAGATGGAGGTCCGCTTGCAGCGTCTTTGGGCGAAGCTTCTGAACCTCCCTATGGAGTCGATAGGTCGCAATGATAGCTTCCTACAGATCGGCGGCGATTCAATTGCAGCCATCCATCTCGTAACTTCTGCGCGCGAGGCTGGTATTCAACTTTCCGTGAAGGATATCTTCCGGGACCCCCGATTGTCTGCGGTTGCTATGCATGCGACCACGCTAGACGAAGACTGGCACTTAGCAACAGCAACGGAGGCATTCAGTCTCTTGGAGCCGCAGATGAGGGATTTGGTTGCCAATCTTGACATTGAAGCATCCTACCCTAGTAGGTACCAGATTACAGATGCTTATCCATGCAGCAAACTGCAGGAGGGTCTCATGACACTGTCTATGAAGCAGCCCGGATCATACGTCGCGACCTATGTCTTCAAGCTATCAGACAGCGTTGATTCAAACCACTTCAAGTCTGCCTGGGAAAGGACCTTGGGAGCGTGCCCGAATCTTCGTACGAGGATTTTCCTCGTGGAAGACCTCACTATCCAAGTAGTGCTGGAGCATGACCCTGAATGGGAGTCCACCAGCAGTGAGAGTCTGAGCGCTTCTGTGCAGGCCACTCGACATCAGGCAATGACATACAAGTCCCGCCTATGTCGCTACAGTCTCCTGGAGCAAGCCAGTGGCAACAAATACTTCATCTTGACCATGCATCACGCTATTCATGATGGCTGGAGTATGCGCTTGGTAATTGACACACTATGCAACTCATATAACGACCCTTCCGCGTCAGCAAGGCTAGCAAATTATGCCAGTTTTGTTCACTATACAACTGGACTTGACAAAGCGGCTGCCAGCGACTACTGGAAAGCCCAGTTAGATGGCGCAAAGCGCGCGTCCTTCCCTAGTTCCCGTCAACAGTCGGAGCACTTAGTGCCCAAGTCAACCCGTGTTCTGAGACGAGACATATCGTTGCCTAGCTTAGCAGGCACATCAGTCACAAAAGCATCTGTTCTTCGTGCCGCCTGGGCCTTGGTCCTTGCACGGTACAGCGATACAAACGACATTTGCTTCGGCGTCACTGTGGCTGGGAGGACCGCAGAGATTCCTGGAATTGAGTCAATGCCTGGCCCTACTATTGCTACGGTTCCTGTTCGGGTTGTTCTTGACCGGACACTGGACCTGCCAACTTTCCTTCAAAATATCCAGACCCAGGCGTCTGAAATGACTTCATACGAGCAGTTTGGCATTCAATACATTTCCAAGTTGAGCGCCGATGCCCAAGAAGCATGCCAGTTTTCTAGTCTCCTTGCCATCCAACCTCTTCAGCACTTGGCGGGGGAAACCTCCGACGCAACGTCTCAACTAATACAAGCAGTCGATGCTTCCGAGTATGGCAGCGAGTCGGAACGCATGAACAACTACTTTAGCTACCCGCTCATTGTGCAATGCCATGTATCTGACAACCATGTCGAGCTTGTGCTTATATACGACGAAGCGATTCTGGGAGAGCCTTCTGCTGTCGCACTAAGTCGCCACTTTGAGCACGTTGTCAGTCAGCTCGACATGCAAAGCAGAAGCAAAGTTGGTGATGTATCCGTCGCTGGTTCATGGGATCTTCAACAGGCGCTGGGCTGGAATAAGCCAGGCTTTGAACGCATGGATGCCTGCATACACAACCTGATCTCGAAGCAGGCCGCTGTTGCTCCTGAGCACGAAGCGATCTATTCAACTCAACTGACCATGACCTATGGTAGGCTTGATTACCTGTCAGATATTCTCGCTGTTCATCTTTCGAATCTCGGCATCGGGCTTGAATCAAGGGTACCATACTGTTTTGAAAAGTCCCCTTGGGCCATTGTGGCGATACTCGGTATTCTCAAAGCAGGGGGAGCTTTTGTTCCACTGGATCCATCGCATCCACAAAGTCGGCGCGAGAAACTTACGAACGAAGTTGGTGCTGAGGTGGTAATCGCATCTCCCTCTGCAGCGACATCGCTTTCTGCGGCGGCTCGCCACGTCATTGTGTTGTCGGCATCACACATGCAGGACATTCTGGCCGCAAAGGAAAAGGCTCCTGCACGAGTGTCCAAGCCCGCCTCTCATAATGCTGCCTATGTGATCTTCACCTCCGGTTCCACTGGCAAGCCGAAGGGGATTATCATGAGTCATGCAGCTTTGTGTTCCAGTACCATTGGGCATGGCCGCGTCTATGGCATGGATTCATCATCTCGCGTCTTGCAATTTGCCAACTACGTGTTTGACGGCAGCCTTGGCGAGATTTTAACGACCCTCGCCTTTGGAGGGACGATATGCACACCGTCTGACAACGAGAGGCTACAGAACACGGAGCAGTTCATGCGAGGGGCAGGCGTCAACACAGCCATGCTAACACCATCTTTCGCGGCTACCCTAAGCCCTGCTGAAGTGCCATCCTTGAAGACTCTTATCCTTGGAGGCGAAGCTCCCACGAAGAGCTCGCTTAATGATTGGCTTGATCATGTAACGCTCATCAATGGATACGGGCCTGCAGAGACTTGCAATTATTGCAGTGCACACATCTTCCGCTCCCGGGACGATCATCCGACCACAATCGGGCATGGTTTTGGCAGTGCTTTGTGGGTGGTAGAACCAGAAAATCACAACAGGCTCGCCCCAACTGGATGTATCGGCGAGCTTGTGGTCCAAGGTCCTGTTCTAGCCCGGGGTTACATCAACGACTCACAAAAGACGAATGATGCCTTCGTTGATAGCCCCGCTTGGATCCAGTTTGGGGATGCCGAACACGAGGCCCGCATGTACAAGACAGGCGATCTCGTTCGGTTCAGCTCTGATGGCAATTCGCTTGAGTACCTTGGCAGGAAGGACACGCAAGTCAAACTCCACGGACAGCGAATCGAACTCGGGGAAATCGAGTACCACTTGAAGACGGCCCTGCCTGAAATTGAGCACGCGGTAGTGGACATTGTCCGCCGCGACCCATTCGAGTCATTGGTTGCATTTATCAGCTTCACAAACACCCACGCACAACCTTTCACAGCTGCTAAAGAGTCTTCCACTGAGATACTTCCCGTCGATGATTCTCGGCGTGATGCCTTCAGTAGTATCATTGACACGCTGAAAGCTTTGCTGCCAGTCTACATGGTCCCAACCACTTTCATACCCCTCCGAGCAATGCCTTTCATTAGCTCTATGAAACTTGATAGGGGCAGGTTGCGACAGCTCGCAGAGAGT
The DNA here is from genome assembly GCA_024340505.1 of Tolypocladium nubicola. NCBI lineage: Eukaryota > Fungi > Ascomycota > Sordariomycetes > Hypocreales > Ophiocordycipitaceae > Tolypocladium > Tolypocladium nubicola. The sequence continues at coordinate 45,043 of JALHCA010000578.1, forward strand.
CTCTCAGCAGAAGAGCTCGCAGCATTTAGTGCAGCAAAGCGAGACAAGACGCCGCCTTCGACCGAGATGGAACTACGACTGCGAAACCTGTGGGCTCAAGTACTGCGGATATCACCTGAAGAGATTGGCAAGCACGATAGTTTCTTGCAAATCGGAGGCGACTCTATATTTGCGATTTATCTAGCCAAATTGGCACAGCAGAGCGGTATTCTACTCACAGTTGCAGACATCTTTGACAGGCCTCAGCTCTGCGACCTTGCTGCATCAGTAGTTTCGGGAGAAGCGGAAGAGGCACAACAGGTGGCTCCCTTCGAACTGATTTCGCCTGCCATCATCGAGTCTAGCTTGAAAGAGGTGCGTACGAGGTGTGCACTTCGCGACGAGCAAACAATAGAAGACATCTTCCCTTGCACGGCGCTCCAGGAAGGGCTCATGGCACTTGCATCAAAGCAGCCAGGTTCATACATCGCCAAGCACATATACCGTCTTCCCGATCACGTTGATGTGGACCGCTTCAAAGCAGCTTGGGAACAGACCATCGATCTTTGCGGGATTCTTCGCACGAGGGTCGTACTCTGTGATGAGTCTTCATTGCAAGCCGTCGTTAAGAACGATGTTTATTGGCAGCCCACCAATGGTCTCACATTGCATTCGTTCTTAGAGTCAATGCAGGGCACAGAGATGGGGTATAACATGCGACTCAACCGCTATGCGCTTCTCGAGGAGCAGGACGGGTCCTCATACTTTGCCTGGTTCATTCACCATGCGGTGTTTGACGGCTGGACGACCCGGATCATTGTCAACACTCTGCACCAAGTCTACCAGGAACTCGCGCCGCCCCCCCTCCAATCCCTGGCTCGCTTCGTGAAATACGTCCAGAGCATTGATGTCACGCATGCCAGCGAATTTTGGAAGGCGCAGCTTCATGAAGCCAAGAGGGCCATATTCCCGCCAAGATACAAGGCCAGTGGCTCTGCAATTTCCACACGCCTTCTTACGGGCAGAGTCGAGCTGCCTCGGTCAACGAAGACATCAATCACAAGTGCTTCACTCCTACGTGCTACATGGGCAATCGTCTTGGCACGATACTCCGACAACTCGGATGACATTTGCTTCGGCGCTACAGTTTCTGGCCGACAAGCCCCGGTCCCTGGATTAACAGATATTGCTGGTCCGGTGGTTGCCACTGTTCCCATCAGGGTGCGACTCGATGGCCAAAAGTCCGTCGGACGCTTTCTGCAGGACATCCAGACTCAAGTTTCGGAAATGATTGCGTACGAGCAGTTTGGGCTGCAAAAAATCTCCAGTCTGAATGACGATGCACGAGATGCTTGTGATTTCTCAAGCCTGCTAGTGATCCAACCTCTGCCGCATATTGCCAACAACAAAGACTCCCAGGACGCCATTCTCATGCCCACGGAGGCGCATGACCACGATAGCAAAGACCTCATGCAAAACTACTTCAGCTACCCGCTAGTTGTTCAAGGCCTCTTGTATGAAGATCACATGGAGCTCCTCTTTATATACGATTCTGGCGTCCTGCAGGAATCGCAACTCGCCATCATGTCCGAGCAGTTCCAACACGTTGCTCAGCAGCTCATTGCCGACCAAGACCGGAAGCTGCACGATGTATCCGTCGCCGGGCCAGTTGATCTGCAGAAAGCTCTCCAATTGAGCGAGTGCGATGCCGACATAGTGGACTCTTGCGTGCACGACTTGTTTGAGTCTCAAGTTCATCGACAACCAAGTGCGCCAGCTGTGTGCGCGTGGGACGGCACCGTAACGTATCAAGAGCTCGACTACGCCGCAAATAGGTTGGCCAACCATCTTTTCGACACCTTCAACATACAGCCAGACGAAGTAATCCACGTGTGTTTCGAAAAGTCCATCTGGCATATCGTAGCCACCTTGGCCATCAACAAAGCCGGTGCCGCATGGGCCCCTCTAGATCCAGCACAGCCGCTTCAACGTCACCATCAGGTTGTCCAGCAGACGGGTTCCAGAATTGCCCTGGCCTCCCCCTCGAATGCGGATAAATGTGCCTCCCTGGTTGCTAATGTCCTGTCCGTTTCATCTGCCTTGGATGAGAAGCTCAAAACAGATCCGGGGGCTAGCTTGAAGTCGCCAAATACAAACGTGTCGCCTCGAAATGCTGCATACATCCTTTTCACGTCCGGCTCTACTGGTGTTCCAAAGGGTATCATCATGGAGCATAGGTCATTGTGCACCAGCCAGGTGGCGCTCGCCAGGCGATTAGGGGTGACTCCTCATGTTCGCATGATTCAGTTTGCTTCATACACATTCGACGCGGCAATCACCGAGACTTTTATGTTGCTCATCTCTGGAGCCTGTACATGCGTGCCGTCAGAGGACGCTCGAATGAACCAGTTGGCAGACTTCATCCGCGACTACCAGGTAAACTGGGCTCTTCTGACGCCGTCCCTGGCGCGAACCCTTCGACCCACGGACACTCCTGGCTTAGAACTCCTGATTCTTGGAGGCGAGGCTACTGATCAAGATGTCTTTGACGCTTGGATCGGCAAAGTTCGGCTGTTCAACGCTTGGGGCCCAACTGAAACATGCGTGATCAGTGCACTACACGAATGGCGTTCGCCCCAAGAGTCCCCATCAACTATAGGGCGGCCACTGGGAGGCCGTTGCTGGCTTGTCGACCCCAACGATCATACCAAAATAGCACCAATTGGAACATTGGGAGAGATTGTGATTCAAAGTCCGGCCATCCTGCGAGAGTATCTGGCACAGCCCGAAAAGACAGAAGCCGCTGTTGTGAGATCTCTGCCAGAGTGGGCACCGAATCGCTCATCGACTGGCTGGAACCGATTCTACAAGACTGGCGACCTGGGATACCATGATTCAGATGGTAATATCCGCTACTTGTGTCGCAAGGATATGCAAATCAAGATCCGCGGTCTCAGAGTTGAGCTGGGCGAAATCGATGACCGGATTCGGGCATCTCTGCATGTGAGCGAAGTGGCCGTGGACATGCTCAAGACCGAAACCGGGACGAACCTAGTGGCATACCTATGCTTTGACGACAAGATGGTAGCAACTGGTTCTCTTGGGAACCAGTCTGCTCACGAGATATTTTTGCCTGTCACAAAAGACTATCGTGCCCAAGTCACCTCCCTCATTGGCAAATTAACGGTGACGCTTCCATCCTACATGGTGCCGACCTTTTTCATCCCTTGCGCATACATGCCTCTTGCTCCGTCAGGCAAGTTGGATCGAAACCTGCTTCGGCGTGCAACCAGCGAACTTAGTCAGAGCGAGCTGGAACGATATGCTCTCAGCGATGGCGAGAAGAGAGCACCCATCACGGCCATGGAGATGAGGCTACAAAGCATATGGTCTCAAATCCTGAACATCCCGGCTAAGTCCATCGGCCGCGACGACAACTTCCTTCGAATTGGTGGCGATTCGATTGGCGCCATAAGGACTGTCACAGCGCTGCGCGATATCGGCGTTGCGCTCTCCGTCAAGGACATCTTCGAGGATCCTCGCCTATGCAGTGTAGCATCCAAGGCTATTGAAGCCAGCAATGGTGATCTAGTGGAGGAAACAACTGCCCCCTTTTCCTTGCTGGATGACCAGCTTCGAGATGAAGTTCTCGGCTCAGGCCTGCGCGAACAGTGTGGACTGCTGGACAAGGAAGCCATCGAAGATGCATATCCATGTTCCAATATGCAGGAGGGGCTGATGCTCCTCTCTGTCAAGCAGCCGGGGTCGTACGTTGCCAAGTGCGTCTACCGCCTTCCGAGCCATGTCGATATTTCTCGATTCAAGTCTGCGTGGGAACGCACCGTTCAACTATGCCCGAATTTGCGCACGCGAGTTGTTCTCCTAGGGGGGGGGTCTATTCAAGCGGTGGTGGCTGGAGATGCTACCTGGGACTCGCTTGGAGACGTCGACCTACATTCAGCAGCTCAGGCGCCGACGACAATCAAGATGACCTATGGCTCCTCTCTGTGCCGATACAGCCTCCTGCATCAAGATGATGGAAACTGCTATTTCATCTGGACTATGCACCACGCAGTTCACGATGGCTGGTCACTGACAGTCGTTCTTAACACTCTTTTCCGCATCTACCAAGATGCCGATGTTCCCGAGCTGCCACGTTATTCTGGATTCATTCGGTACACTATGCGTCTTGAGGAAGACAATATTCAAGACTATTGGAACAAGGAGCTTAGCGGAGCCAAACGCGCCTCGTTTCCACCTGCGGTTGCCAGTGACAAGCTCAACGCTACTCTCCGCGTGCAAAAGACCATGGTATTTCCCAGTTCAGGTCTGTCTCTGTCGACGACGAGGGCCACGGTCCTTCGAGCCGCCTGGGCACTGGTCCTTGCACGCTACTGCAACACTGACGATGTATGCTTTGGCACGACCGTCTCAGGCCGCAACGCGCCTGTGGCAGGCGTCGAGTCCATGCCTGGCCCGATGATTGCAACAGTCCCTATCCGCGTGAGACTTAACCGCCAGCAACCAGTGTCACGGTACCTCCAGGGAATCCAGAAGCATGCATACGATATGGTGCCATACGAGCAATACGGTGTGCAAAATATCTCGAAACTCGGTCTCGATGCCAAAGAGGCTTGCGACTTCTCGAGTTTGTTAGTCATCCAGCCTGCCCAGCAGATATCATCCGACGACACTGGCATTCAGACTATCCTAGTATCCGACACCTCCTCTTTTTCTCAGATAGACGACGCGTTGCAAAACTATGTCAACTTCCCCCTCGTGGTTCAAGGTCTCATGTTCAACGATCGCGTCGACTTCCTCGTCATGTTCAACCCAGAAGTCGTCGTTGAGGCTCAGGCGCTGGCAATCTGCCACCAGCTCGAGCACGTCGTCGGCCAACTGCTCACCCAAGATGATTCAACCGTAAGCGACATAAAGGTTGCAGGTCCGTTTGACTTGGAACAAGCTGTCCAGTGGAATAAACTCGCAGACCTAAGTGTTGTCAACGCCTGTGTGCACGACCTGGTTGCCGAGCAGACGGCGCGAACTCCTACCAAGGAGGCCATCTTCTCGACCGAAGGCAGCTTGACGTACCGCGAGCTCGATGCCTTGTCCAGTCAGCTCGCCAAGCACCTCTATAGACTCGGGGTTCGCCAAGGAGTCATCGTGCCGTTCTGCATGGAGAAATCGACCTGGGCAATCGTCGCCATGCTAGGTATCTTGAAAGCAGATGCTGCATTTGTCCCCCTCGACCCTTCTCACCCAGCGACTCGCCGCCAGGCTCTGGTCCAACAAGTCGACGCCCAGGTCATGATTGTATCGCCACAGACATCCGAGTCATGCAACGGTATGGCTCAACACATGGTCGAGTTGTCGCCATCGCTGCTTTCCCGCTTCAGGAAGCGATCTCATCTGGTGTTCAGTAGAGCCCACTTCCAGTCGGGGCCGAAAGCAAAACCCAACAATCTCGCATACGTGCTCTTCACGTCTGGCACAACAGGAACCCCAAAGGGCATCGTCATGGAGCACTCGGCGGTGTGTACTAGTCTGGCGGGTCAGATCAGCAAGTTCGCCATGGGGCTTCAGTCGCGGTTCCTGCAGTTCACCAACTACGTCTTCGATGCCTGTATTCCCGAGATCCTCGGCACGTTGGTTTCGGGAGGCACCGTGTGTGTACCCTCCGAGACGGAGCGCTTGCAGAACATTACCGAATTCATTGCAGCCGCCAAAGTCAACATCGCATTGCTAGTTCCGTCGTTTGCGAGCACTCTAGGCGGTCCTGGTCAAGTACCGACACTAGAGACACTAATTGTAGGCGGCGAAGCACCTTCCAGGAGTCTTGTAGACTCATGGGTAGGGTCTGTGAGATTTATCAATGCATACGGACCTACAGAAGTGTGTGTCTGTTGCGCGATGCACGAGTTCAGCTCACGCCAGGAGCAATCAACCACAATCGGACGGGGCAGTGTTCACGCATCTTGGATCGTGGATCCAAATGACGATACTAGCCTGGCGCCCATCGGATGCTCCGGCGAGCTCATAGTTCAAAGCCACGCTATTGCAAGCGGCTATATCAACGACGAATCGAGATCCAAGGCAGTATTCATCGATGGCCTCAAATGGCTGCAGCCCGGGAGGCCAGCAGGCGGTGTTCAAAGATTCTATAAAACCGGCGATTTGGTCCGATTCAACTTCGACGGGACGATGGAGTATCTTGGCAGAAAGGATACGCAGGTCAAACTGCGCGGACAGCGGATTGAGTTGGGGGAAATTGAGTACCAGATCGCCAGACTCCTCCCTGGCATTGCTCACGCCATCGTCGATGTACTCCATCAGGAAAATTCCGATTCTTTGGCGTGTCTCTTCAGCTTCAGCAAGAATGAGGCAAACAACACTTTCAAGGGCATGAAACCAGCCGTAATGACCGACAGGCTTCGTGGCGCCATCTCAGATGTGGTCACCGGCCTTGTCGCTGTGTTGCCAGAATACATGCTTCCCAAGCACTTTATCCCGGTGGAGTACATGCCAAGGTCGAGCTCAGGCAAGCTCGATAGGAGGTTGCTGTTCGATTTTGCAAAGACATTGTCCGTCGAGGAACTTTCGACCTTTGCGGTCAGCCAGAGCCTGCCATTCCGGGACTGCTCGACGAAGACGGAAGAGTGGTTGCGAGCGCAATGGTCTCGGGTTCTCGACCTTCCTGAGGAGTCAATCAGTGCTGATGATAACTTTTATCATCTAGGCGGCGACTCGATCCGCATCGTGACACTCGGAAAGATGATTCTTGATGAGTTCGCGGTGAGCCTGAGTCTTTCCTTGATTAACAGCAGAAGCACGACGATCGGTGCTATGGCCAAGTTCATCGATGAAAGCCAGAGCAAGGCTGCTTCGGCAGAACCTTCAGGCATCGACTTGATGGCCGAAATTTCCTCTGTGACGGACCAGCATTGGGCTGCATCACCACAAGTCGGCCCTGTCTTGACTTGCCTTCCAAACAAGGCGGCTGTCTTCCTGACCGGAGCTACTGGGTACCTCGGGACAGAGATTCTGCGGCAGCTGCTACGTTCTGAAGCCATCGGACTTGTTGTGGCTCTGGTGCGTGCCAGTAACATTGGAGAGGGACTCGAACGGATCAAAAAGACAGCATCAATCGCCGGGTGGTGGTGTGACGGAGATGAAGAAAAGCTAGAGGTTTGGAGAGGCGATCTTGCAAGCCATCGCCTGGGTCTCGGTGATTCGGAGTGGAAGCGTTTGTCTGGGCTGTCAACAAACCCCAACGGTAGCAACATTGACGCCATGGTGCACAACGGTGCGGTGGTCAACTGGAATGCCGATTATGACAGGTTGCGGGCTGCCAACGTCAACTCAACGTCTCAGCTTCTCCAGGCTGCGGCGATGTCGCCCGTCACTCCCAAGGTTGTGTTTGTATCGGGTGGAATGAAGGACACTCAAACAGACCGAGAGGCGGCTGCTTCTCTGCTGTCCCAAAGCACCGGGTACGCCCAGAGCAAGTTTGTGGCCGAGTCCATCGTGTACGACGTCGCTTCCAGGCTGCCCTCACCGCAAAACAAGGTGTCCGTTGTCAAGCCCGGTAGAATCATCGGGACGGCCGAAGAAGGCGTGGCCAATGTCGACGACTTCCTCTGGCGCGTTGTCGCTGGCGCTGCAGCCATGCAAAAGTACCCAGCAGAGCCCGAGGGCAGTTGGACGTACATAACCGATGTTCAGGCTATAGCAACAACAGTAACGAACCAGCTGCTGGCCACAGAGGGCATTGATGCGTACATCAACATGTCGGGCGGCATGACAGTTTCCACGTTCTGGCGACTTGTCAACCAAGAGCTAGGAGTTCCGTGCGTCCCGGTGCCTTGGGCAGACTGGTTGCAGCAGGCTCATGCACATGTGCAAGAGGTCGGAGAATCACATCCATTGTGGCCAGTGCAGCACTTCCTCGGCCGATTGGGCACGCCTCAGGAGCGCTGCAATGTGGATGTCGACGAAGGGGGCAGAAACCATGAGGCAGTGCGCAGCAACGTGAGATACCTCACCCGGATCGGATTCATCCAGTCGAGCGATAGGAAGGTGAATTGGAAGGTGAATGGGGTAAAGGGCGACGTTATCACACGTTCGCGAATGGGTTAGTCTGTGTTGAGTTGGAGGAGCGATGTATTTTCTTGCGGTTATGCATTTCTATGTTCCTCGTTCCTGGCGTTGAGTTTGTATAAGTCTTCTGGTTTCTGTTGTCAGCACAGTTGGGGCGTTGGGTAAAGACGCAATGGGTAGAATTGCTAATTTCCTTGTTGAATATTTATGAATATTCTAATCGCTTGTGCATCACGCAGCATGTGTTTGTGACTGGGGCGCAGCATCCCTTATCTGTGAGCGGTCAATGTTGTCATCCGCACGGGCCAGGCGGGGAGGCCAGGCTTTAAAGCTGAACGATTTGGTAATCGCAGGGACAAACGCTGCCACAATTTGTTCCAGAACCGAGATGTGCAAATGGTGATGGCCTTTATCGTGATATCGAAGCTGGCGCGGAACGACACGAGGTGCTCCAGGGACACACGTGACAGGTCCCAGATTCTCCCCGGACTTCCGTTTTAGGAAAGACCAGGTTCGGCGTTCTGGTGACGGCGGGGGCCGGATGGGGCGACAAGCTGCTGGTGGAGCACTGTCAGGTGGTATGATTGGCCCCCATAGCGGGCAGACTCGGGGCTCTCAGCGCTACCCCTCACTGGGCGTCAGCTGGCTCTTAGCGGTTGCTTCGGGGGCCAAGGCGCTGGAAGCCGCCTCGGCTCAACGACCTCAGGCATCACCTCGTCACCCAGCTTCAACCGAGCTGTCGCTTCCCCTCAACCGTCACCTCGCATCACCATCTCCCTCAGATACCGACGGCCGCCGTTGACGCCACGCTCGTCCGCTCGCCGTCCCTCCGACTGCTGCTGGGACACGCATTCACTGGGTTCGCTCGCCATACAACCACAGCTTCTCCGACGGCCGGCCTCGACCCGTTCCGTCCCGACGTCAACGTCCATGTCACAAGCAGCCGCTGCTGCCCTTCGAGAGCTACGCCTCGTCAACACCAGCGCCGTGGTATGTCCTCTGCCTCCGTCGCTGTCTCTGCGCCGTGGCACATAGGAGCTCCTCCTTCTTTCAGGTGCCAGCTTGCAACTAACACGCTCCAGCGCCGCCAGTAGCCTCTCGACGCCATGTTGACGACGGCGTCCGCACCCTCGCCCCATGCGAGGGTTCTCGTCATCGCACAGAGATCCTCCAGGCAGTCCGCGATTGCCCTGACTGGCGTTTCGCTACTCAGGTCGAGACACCATCTGCAAAGCAGAGGCTTTCGATTCGGCCCGTGGTCCTGCCACGCCGACCCCGACCAGCACCGTGAGGCCCGCCGCCGCCACCGTGTGCTGCGGCACAGATACATGGAGTCTCTCAACCGCAAGCTGTCTTGGGAGAACAGTCCTCGCGATGACAGCGCCAAGGCCGCCATGAAGAGCGCCATGGGTCGATTTACACAGACTCAGCGCGCTCCAGCTGGCGGCAAGTACGTCAATGTTGATGACGTCAAGTCATGGTCCGACGAACTGTCTGGCCTGCGGCCGGGGAGGAATATTGAGGACGTCGAGCGAGAGGCCATCGATCACCTATTCAGCACACGCGGAGTCAGCGGCAAACCGAGTGATCCGTGGACTCCGCTTCAAAACATCCGCAAGTACCTCGAAACACGGCGACCCCACACAGAAGTCACCCCGAAGTCTGTCTTGCATGCTACTACCACTGCGGGGGGGCAAGACGGTGGCTTCATCGATCCCATCACCAACCGCAGAACGACCGCGCCCAGCTCTGGCGACAGTGCAAAGGCGTCGGTGCCCGAGAATGTCGACAAGGACAAGAGCAAAACATCCGAGGTCGGAAAGGGCCCGAAACAATATGAAGATCTCTCTAAACACTCCTCAACCACTCTCAATAACCCCAACGCTCCAAGAAAACCCACTGCCGAAGAGAAGTTCAAGGTGTACAAGGATTTGGGCAAGTACCAGCCTGTACGGTGGAACGAGCCGGATGGGTTGCGCAAACCCACCCCAGAAGAGGATTCCAAGAGCTACAAGGACTTGGACAAATACTCGTCTGTCAAAATCGACGACCCGAATGCGCAGCAACCACCGAGTCCAGAGGAAAAGTCCAAGATCTACAACGATCTAGACAAGTACAAGCCTGTAACTTGGAGGGAACCAGACGGGCTCCGAGAGCCGGCTGCTGAGGAGCTCTCCAAGAACTATGACGACCTTGACAAGTACGGGGCTGTCCGGTGGAACGAGCCCGATGGCCTTCGCAAGCTCACGCCTGAGGAGCTTTCCAAAAACTACGACGACCTCAACGATTATGTCCTGGTCGCTTGGAACGAACCAGACGGCCTTCGAAAGCTGACGCCAGAGGAAGAGTCGAAGCAGTACAAAGACCTCGGCGCGTACAAGGAGGGATTTGTCGCCAATGACGCTGTCCTCCGAGCCCATGAAGAGAAGCAACAGGACCCGACGCAAAAGGCCGAGCCAATCCCCGCCAAGGTGGAAGTCCCCTCCGAAGACCCGATAAAGCAGTACGACGATCTGGACAAGTATGGGCCGGTCCGTTGGAACGAGCCCGATGGCCTCAGGCGGCCGACTCCCGAGGAGCTGTCCAAGAATTATGAAGACCTGCCCAAGTATAGGCAGTACGACAACTCTGGCCCAGCCACTCCTCGCGTTAATCCTGAAGAGGCATCAAACCAGTATGAGGATCTGCGGAAATACGACTCGTTCCCCAACGCAGGGCCGACGACGGAGCGCATCCACCCTGAATTGGCGTCGAAGCAGTACAAGGATCTCTCCAAGTACCCCGTTGCAGGCTACGAGGAGCCAGAGAAGACGCGCCACATTCACCCCGAGGAGCTAACCAAGAAGTACGGCGATCTTGACAAGTACAAGCCACGGAGCTTTGATTCACCGAGCCGGACATATCCCATGCACCCCGAGGAGGCAACAAAGCTTTACAAAGACTTGGCTGGGTACAAGCCGGTCATGCATAACGAGCCTGACGGGAGACGCGCCGTCACTCCAGACCCCGTTTCAAATGGCCTCGAGGGCTATGACGCCCGAGTCAAGACCCGTGGCGGATTGGCTGCCTCTTCAACCACTCACCACGGCCAGCCAAACGGCACCAGTTCAAACTCCTTCGATGATGCCGGCCAAGACGATCCTCTCAACTCTAGGACAGCTGATGGAATCCGAGCCGCAGTGCTGCGCAAAGCTCGGGACAGCAGCCAGAAGGCGAAGCTGCAACGGGCGAAGTCAGAGCACGAGATGAATTGGGACGCGACATCAAAGGACGCACAAGACACTATCAGCCAACTGAAGAAGAAGACTGGGCAAAGGCTGACGGGTAACTACATTCAAGACTTTCCCGAAGAGTTTGCCACGTCGTGGAATACTTCCAACTCCCCCTCGAAAACGACGCTTTACCCGAAGAACCTCAGCGAAGAGGGGCAGGTCGGGATAGTAGGACTCGATTCGCAAGGCTCTGGGGAGGATGCAGAGTTTAGCTCAATGGATGAGAGTTTCCCGAGCGAAGAGACGAGGCTGGAGCCCTCACTCAATAGGCGGTCGGAAAGGCGCTTGTCACATGGTGCCATGTCCGACCTGGAGAAGAAGCAGGCCGAGGCCGATCCGTACTCGAAAGCACCACAGGGCCTGCAGACCAGCTACGCGGAGGAATGCGGAGGCAGAGCGACGTGGCCAAGCCTGGTAAAGCACTACAAGTCCAATACGCCCAAGGAGTCGGAGGCCGAGATGGCGCAAGCGGATCTCGACCAGCAGTTTGCCTCGTACAAGATACTTGCGTATGACGCGTCAACGCAGTCCATCAGCGTGGCTGAGACGACGTCGGCTGTCCACGAAACGGCATCGCCAGCATCACCGGCTGCTGTTCTCCTCCGCCTATCAAACCCGTCCAAGTTCCTCCCCCACTTCACGGCGCTGCAGGCCCAGGGATACGAAATTGTATCGGGTAGCGGTGACGTGCTCGTCTTTCGCAAAGTGAGACCCGGAACACCCGATGCCTCATCGCCAAGGGGGTCCGCCCTGGGGAAAGCATCCCCAATCAACCCTATTGACATGATGGGAAAGCCCGTGACGGGCAACTTTGCGAGCCCAACGGGGTTCGTCAACTACGATGCCTTGGAGGAGGCGGAAGGCTACAAGCCGTCGCCTCCGTATACGCGCGCCGCGAGAGAGGAGGGACATACGGGCGACGGATTGCGCAAGGGAAAGAAGAAGAGAAGCCTCGGGCGCAAGGTCGTTGTGGGAACCGTTTGGGTGGCTGGGATCGCGTACTCTGTGGGCGTTCTCGGGGAGTACTTTGCCACGCGGGGGGTGGAGGGATCGGGTCCGAAGCGACTCGGGACGGACGGATCGGATCCGAAGCGACTCTAGGGGACCCTAAGGCAGCGGGGTTCTTGATTAATCTGTGAGCCGCATCACGACGGACGGCGTGCTTAAACCATGATTGAATACCCCTTGGAGAGGAGAGGAGGCCGGGCTTGACTCGGGTCAACCAGTTGCAGGAACTCGACTCGGTCGGTCAGCTGTATTGCGTCGCTGCAGATGTCGCCCCTCATTCCCTTTGTACTGTATTGGCGTCGGGCGTTGGGTATCGGGACATGGGTTTACAAGAAGCGCGAATCAAGCAATGTTTATTAAATGCGGCTTCTGAGTGACTCCGACATGATGGTATCCATTCTTAGTACATGCCCGTGCGGTCTCCCAGCTTTTCAGGCCCACGAACGACATCAACGCCAACTTTGTGGTCTTGCATGGGTCTCGGTGCTCCTCCCTCGGCTGCTGCAGGCCTGTCCCTCACGACCTCTTCTCGGTGAAGCCCGGCCCGGTCTTGACCTTGACGCCGTCCATGGCGGGCATCTGGCAGGCGCGCTTCTGGTCCTCCTTGCTCCAGCTCTGGCGGCGGTCGAGGCTGGGCGTCCACGAGTTGGTGTGGTCCATGGCGCGGGCAGCGTCGGCCTCTGCGTGGGTGCTGTGGTGGTGGTGCTTGTCTGGGGGGGGTCAGAGTGCTTCGGGGTGGACCAGAGGGGGAGACGGACCTTGGGCGGGATGCACGCCTTGGGCGGGATGCACGCCTTGGGCGGGATGCTTGGGGATGGCGGCGGATGAGGTGTTGTGAGCCATGATGCGGCCTCTTGTTGCTTGGTTGTGTGGTTGCGTGCTTGTTTGCTTGTTTGCTTGCTTGCCTGCCTGCTTGCCTGCCTGCTTGCCTGCTTGCTTGCCTGCCTGCGTGCCGCTTGCTTGCTGTGCTCCTGAGCTGAAATGTAGGTGCGAGGAGCCGCACGCGATGTATCGCACAATTGCTGATGGTTGCGGGGGTCCCGGGCGTTTCAATTCAGCGTGGTGATGATGCTCTTATTTGATGCTTCCGGATGGGAACTTCGGCGTGTCCCGGGCGGGCCGTGATATTTATCGCCACTGAGGGGCGGCACGCCGGCTGCCATCAACGAGGCGGGGTCGAGACAGCCGCCACTGAACCCCGGTCATACGTTTCCAAAGGATACGTCCTCAGCCTCGCAAACCTTGAGTGACAGCCTCACACCACGGGTGACGTCGGGAGACCAGCGTGCTCTCGCCATTCTCAGACACCGTGGGGCTATGGTGCGTATCAACAGAGTCAATTCATTCTCTCTCGCTAAACGCCACACCTACTTAAGAGATACCGCGTCCTGCTCCATGTCATTCTGTGAGGACGAATACCGCAGACCCGACATCTCCGTCCCTGGACTCTCGCTTTGCAATCTCTCTGCCGAGTGGGACAGTACTGATGATGAAAAGGTCAAAACAAGACGCCTTGGGCTATGCAGCTTTTTTCTCGACACGCGGCGCGCGCGACACAACAAGAGGGGGGGGGATAGTTCAGCACTTGTACAAGAAGCAGACGGCCATGGGCTGGGCGACACGGGGATGAAGCCGTTACCGCGGGGGGGACAACAACGTCAGCGGGAGGGGGGGATTACGGCGTGCGAGGGCGCTTCCAGTAATACTGCTGTGCGGGCGTCAGCGCTGCACAGAAGCGACTCGAGGATCCCGCCACATACCTTGTGCTGCTTGCGGCAGTTCCGCAGGCTCGGCTTACGCAGCCCGTCGACGACGGCCGCGCGCCGGCTCTCGTCGTCGTCGCCCTCGGGGATGTAGTAGTACTCGCTCTCGAGCGGCTTGCCGGCCGCGTCCTTGCCCTGGCGGCGGATGATGCCGACGCTGTCGGCGGCCTCGATGGCGTCGCGCAGCGCGGCGCTCGTCAGCCCGACCTTGGCCTCGCCGGGCAGGTTCTGCATGATGGTGGACAGGGGCGTCGACGAGAGGCGCGAGAAGGCGAGCTGGTTGACGACGTGGTTGGTGATGGCCGGGTCGAGCTCGACCGACGGCCGGGGCGACGACGGGAGCGGCACGTCTGCGGCGGCGGGCGAGGGGGGCAGCGAGGGCGTCTTGTCGCCGGCCGTGGCGAGCGTCTCGCTCGACGACGTCGTGCGCGGGCGCGGGCGCGGGCGCGGCGCCGCCTTGGCAACCCGGGGAGACTTGGACATTATCGAAGCCATCCGCCCGGCAATGTTGGCGCCAAAGGGCCCAAACGAGTGGACGATGGGGTCGTTCTCCTCGTCCGGGTCGAGCTGCTCGTCGTCGTCCGGGTCGCTCAGGTCGCTCGAGAAGCTGGCCGTCGCGTCGGTCCGCATGCTGGCGCCGACGTCAGCGGCCGGGCCCCGGGGCTGCGGCAGCTCGGGCTCGTCCTCGTAGATCTGGATGCCCTGGTCGGCGCGGTCCCGGGGCAGCAGCGCCTGCAGCCGCTGCGAGCTCGCCATGTGGCCGCCCGCGGGCGTCGGGCTCTCGGGCGACTCGATGCGCGTGGTCCGCCGCAGCGGCGACGACTGCAGCAGCAGCGAGCTGGCCCTCGCGCGCGGCCGCGGCGGCGAGTCGTCCCAGCTCGAGTCGGAGAGGCTGTTGCCATCGCCGGCGGCGGAGCCGGCACCGGCACCGGCACCGGCTCCCCGCCGCGGCCACTGGATCATGACACGTGCGTCCAGCACGTCGACCATGAGATCCGTGCCCTCGGTCTCGCTGGTGAAGCTGTCGCCGCGGAACAGCTCCCAGGTGCGGCCCTGGCAGTGCAGCTTGAGCCCGTTCCAGCCGCTGCACACCACCTCCATCCGGGGCGCGTCGAGCGGCCCCGCGGCGGCGACGTAGCGCGCACGGACGTGCACGCGCGACACGAGGCGGTTACCCGAGAGCTGGAACTGTGACGAGTTGCTCGAGCGGCCGAGGCACACCGTCTCGCCGTTGGCGGGCAGCTCGACGCCCGGCACGGCCGACAGCGGCACGCGCTCCGCGGCCGCGAACGAGTGCGTGCGGGCGCCGCCCTGGCCGCCGAGGCCGAGGCCGCC
>JALHCA010000579.1:0-15647 GCA_024340505.1 Tolypocladium nubicola
GCGAGGCGGCCCGCGTGCACGTCGCAGACGGCGACGTTGGCGCCCGCGGCGAGCAGCGCCGTCGCGAGTGCGAGGCCCAGGCCGCCGCCGCCGCCGGTGACGAGCGCTGTCTTGCCAGCGAGCGACATGGCTGCTGCCTCTGTCTCCGAGTACACGAGTAGGTGCGTGGGCGGGCGCGGGTGTCGGCTGTGAGGACGCTGGCGCTGATGGTGCGGCGTGCGGCGTGCGGGTGTCTCACGAGGCCTCGCGCCGCTTTATACCGCTGCCGTGCGACTGCGCGCGAGGGTTGCACGCGAGGGGCGAGCCCCCTCTGCAGCGTCGCATCGTATTCGCATCGCCGCGCGTGCGCTGGCGTCCTCCGATGCCCCCGGTCGGGAGCCTCCGCTGCAGGCGCCGGCTCGCGGAGGGAAGCGCCGCGGCGGGTGTGGGTCGCGACCCGAATACGAAGTGATCGGGCCGGCCCCTGCAGTGATCTGGGGAAGAGGGACGCGTGGGCTGGTTCTGATGGCCCTGGATGCTCGTATTGCAGCTGTGCTGTTACCGTGGGTTGAACATGCAATTCAAACGTTTCGTCATCTATGAACCTCGACATCTAAATCACAGTAAGCCATGCTCGCTGCCGTAACCCTACACCCCGAATCAGCACTCCCCGTCCCAGTTCTTCTTTATCCACTCCGCCAGCGCATACGTCAGCGTGCCGTCCATGTACACCTTGACGTCGTCGCTGTAATCGCCGCCGCTGAACTTGAGCGCCGGGATGATCCACGGCTGCACAAAGTCGATAAACACCAGGTCCACCGTCTCGGGCTTGCCGTCCCCGGGGAAGCCGATCTCGGCCTGGACGCAGTTGGGCACGTTGTAGAACTTGAGCGCCCTGTGCACCGTGTCGTCGCCGTCGCCGCCGATGTCGTCCTTGGTCGTGTACCCGGCGATGAGGTCCGGCTCCTGCGCGCTCCGCAGCTCCAGGCGAGGCTCGTCTTCATCGGCCGCGTCGTCATCCCCATCCACGTGTGCGGCAAACATCTGCTGCGGGATGGTCAGGAACCTCGTGTCCGCGCCGTGGGCGTTCAGCACCTTGCCCGCGCTGTTCAGGATCCCCAGCACCTTGCTCGCCACCTCGTACGACACGTCGGGCACGTAGTTGAAGCCGCTCACAAACGGGCTGACAATGTACGTGCTGTCGCGCGTAAACGGCCCCTTGAAGATGTCGAAGCGGAGGCCGCCCGTGTTCATGATGGCGAGCCGCGGCTTGTCCTTGCGCTTCTCGTTGACCACCACGTCCGGAAACACCTCGTCCTGGATCCACGAGAAGATGCTCTCCTTGCTCGGGTACTTGGCCCTGTTCATCCACAGGTCCCGGGGCGCGCACCCGTAGCTGTGGTCCAGGCTCAGGGCCTTCCTGGCACCCGCAATCATGTGGCTGGCGAGCTTGCCGCGCGATGTGGCAAAGTTCGTCTCGTTCCGTCCCGTGTGGTAGTACATGCCGTACAGGTTGTTGTCGATGTACTTTCTGCTGAACTTGAGCGACGCCTCGGCCGAGACGTCCTTGGGCGACTTCTTCTTGATGCCGTCAATCGACATCCAGCCGATCGTCTCCATGTAGCGCCCCGAGGCCATGGCAAACGACTGCGAGTCGTAGCTCAGCGCGTCCCGCACATGCGCGTGGCCGCCGAAGAAGATGATGGGAATGTGCCAGTTCTGCTTCCGCAGCGCCGTGAATATTGTGCGGAACTCCTCCATGCGCAGGCCGACGTGGCCGGCCACGACGAACAGGTCCGGCTTCTCGCGCATCGCGTCCTGGAACCACTTCTCCTTGATGGTCTCCGCCACGGGCTGCACGACCGTGTTGTTGGCGTTGTCGGCAAAGTCGAAGAGGAAGCCGAACGCGACAACCTCGAGGCCCCGGTTCTTGGTCCTGAACTTGCGGTAGCGCTGCGCCAGGGGCTCGCGCTCGCCGGTGGCGGGGTCGATCAAGTCGACGTTGGAGGCGATGTAGTTGTCCTTGAAGTTGGGGACCGTGGTGTTGCGCTCGCGGTCGGCCGAGTAGGCCTGGTAGAGCTCGTGGTTGCCGATGCAGACAATGTCGACGTCCTGCTCGGCGTAGATGTCGTACTGGAAGAGGCCCTTGGGGGTCGAGGCGTCGTACAGGCCGTTGCCCTCGACGCGGTCGCCCGTGTCGACGAGGAGGAGGTCGGCGCCGAGGTCGTCGGCGCGCTTGCGCATGTGCTGGGAGAAGGAGATGTAGTCGCCCCAGTCGGCCGAGTACTGCGGTCTGCGTCTGTCAGCTCAGGGCACGTCCACCCGGGTCCACAAGCGGCAACTCACTCTCGAAGGTGTCCCCCGAGCCAGCCGTGGGTGTCGGTCGTATGCAGAAAGTTGAGCTGGCCCCAGGTCAGGTCGCGCATCGGGGCGGCCACGGGCTGGACTGCGCCGGGCTGGGCGGCGCGCGCGACGAGGGCGAGCGCCGCGCCGAGGACCGGGCCTCGAATCATCGTGGGAGCGTGCGTGGCAGTATCAGTGCAATCCCATCAAACCCAAGCGTCGTGCAGCAGACGGCGTCGCTCGTCTGCGGTGTTTGGGGCGGATGCTTTGGGGATGCTTTGGGGATGCTTTGGTGTTGCCGAAGACGGTGAGCTCAGAGGTCAGGTCGACCCTGATGGCTGGTTGGCCTGCTGACATCACCGCGTGCGTCCATTCGGGCTCCGTTGTCGCAGGACCCCTCAGAGTTCCTGCGTGTGCGACAGGGACAGCGCCAGCTGCCTGGAACTTGTCACTTGTCGCCTCCAACTCTACAACTCACCAAAATCGCACTCGAAATGCTCCCGGCCCAGCGTCTACTGTTGTCTGGCATGCGCTACGAAGTATTCCCGAAGGCTAACGGCGTGGCAGGTGGGCTCCTCTCAGGTTGTCAGGGTCCCTGAAAGTAAGCAGACGGAAACGCCCGTTGCTTCATTGGCGGACTCCTCCATACGAGTACGAGTACTACCCCGTGAAGTTGGCGGGCACCACGACGCCCTCGGAGTTTGTCCCCGCCGGATCGGGCAGTAAGCAAGCGTGCCGCGTCGTCCCCATCTGCGCTGTTCGATGCGTCGGGCTCACGCTCTCGCAGCTTGTGCTCCGAAAACGCCACAAGGGGTCGAGGTTCCAGCCGCTCAGCCCTTATGTCCAGCGAGTCCACGAGTAGTCCGTACTCCGTACTTGGTCACTAACAGCTCCACGCACCTTTGTCGCGCGTTGCTGGTAGCCCGAGTCACGTTTCTGGTGGACATTACCCCCGCTGACATCCGCTTATAAGTCTGAGGGACCTTTGGCGCTGTTGACTCTGATATGCTGTGTCTGTCTGCGATATTGTCTTTCTCCGAGGCATCTTTCCCTATTCGCAGTCTGCTTTCTTCACCAGCTCCCCAATAGACCGCATGATGCCGCCCAGCAACGAGACACGTGAGGGCCAGCTGGCTCCCCAGCAACATCCAGAGACGACCAGTGACTCGACTCGGAAGCCCACGAGACAGGCAGTGGCTATGCCGTCTGGCGAAGGTGAGCATCCGATGCTGAGCTGCCCACCGGGCTTTTTCCTCCGTCTCCTGCTTCAAGCACTTGCCCTCCATGTCTCCACCGCCAACTCACAACCATCCTGGCCCACGCCGTTCACGCCACGACTCTGTGCTAACTTGCTCTGCTGCAGCAGCGCCCGGGACCGCATTGGCTGCCAGGTCAGAAGAAGAGTGCTTCGAGCTGCTCGTCAAGGAGGTGTTGTCGATTCCAGACCGGGAGATTCCCCCCTCCCAGAATGGCGACGCATCGCCCGAGGCAGGGCAGTTGACTCCCGTGACCAGTAAGCCGTTCCGAGTACGCAGATGCTTGTCCAAAGACTAAGATGAAGACGAAGCTGCAGCCTCCGGCCGTGGCCCTCCCAAAGGCACGTCTTCTACCAACGTCATGATTGCCCGGACGATACGTGCTGCCATGTCGGATATCCGCCCGTCTTCCTGAATGACGCAGTGCGATTCTCGATTCAGAGCATCACTCCTTCGGCCAGGTCTGAGGCACAGAGCACGGGTCGCCTGGAGCCGTGTGCATTGAAGCATGGCCCAGGACAGCCCCGGAGTTGAATCACAAACGCTACTCAAAGATGTTCACCATCGGGCACGGCTTTTACAGCTGACGGCCTCTGGCGAAATACACTCGTTCGAGACCATCCAGCCTTCAGTCAGCGACGGAGTTCCGCGACGAGACGCTGGGCGCCCTTGGGCATCTATCGGGCTGCTGTCTCACCGGTGAGCTGCAGATGCCTCGATCGGCATCGACGCTTCTTTCTTGCTGACAGGGAGGAAAGGATGGCTGCAGGAGCTGGACGGCTGGCAGTTCACGCAGCGTGGGGTCATTCATCGGCAGGCGCCGCACGACAGGCGCCTCTACGCCGCCACTCTGTTTGTCTGATAAATAATACGACTCTATTCAATCCTGCCCGCTCTGTTGCTCGGACAGCGTCCGTGATGCGCTACCACGAGGAGGCGCAGCTTACGGCTCTGTGCTTCGTGCACTGCCTTTCTGGCCCGCCCCTAGAACGCCATCGAGTTCGAGATCCCCTCGGCCCCGCTCCCGCCAGCGCCACCACGAGACGCCATCCAACGCAAGCCGCAGCCGCAGTTTTTTCTCGTTCCCGTCAACGCACCACAAACGACCCTCTCGCTATCCCCATCCTCTCCCTGCATCTCCTCCGACGCTCGCTCGTCCACGCCTCCCTCTGCTCCCCCGCAAGCAGCCTCGACCCCGCGCACGAGCACATGTCGGCTCGCGCCATCCTCGCCGCACACTCCTCGACCTCCGCGCCGGCACATCGACGCATGTGCCTGCGGTGATTGGGACTTTGGCAAGCGACTTGAGTCTTTGCGCTTGCTGCCCGGGGACGAAGAAAGACTGGCTGGTTGTGCTCGCCTTGCGAACGTGCCATCATCCATCATACCATTGTTACCGTCAGCGACGTCTTCGCACCGCAAAGGCGTCGTCGCACCACCGTTCGGCGTATAGACTGCTTAAAAGGTATGCTTGCGATGGGGGGCCCTGTCGTTCCCTGGGACTCGAGCTGACGGCCGCAGGACCTGAATGAAGAGTGCCGTGCCCGGACATCTACGACCGCTCGTCTCAGCGCAACCCGACCACGGATACCAGGCCATCAGCACCGACGACACAGACCAAGACCAGAGCCAGCACCGACACGACGCCATGTCCGCCCCCGCCGCGCCCTACGACGAGGCCCAAAAGGGCGGCTTCGGCGCCCCCGTCGTCGCGGACACGGCCGCCTCCCCGGGCGACCTCCGCCCGCGCGCCCCCTACACCGACGACGACGACGACGACGCCGCCGCCGAGGCCTACAACCAGCAGGCCACCCACGGGCTGCACCTCCTCGAGGCCCGCTCTGCGCACTGGTACAGCTACCTCACGACGGCTGACTTCTGGCTCGTCATCGGCATCGGGCAGCTGCTTGCGCTGTGCATCACGGCGACCAACACCTTCACGAGCTTCCTCTCGACGGCGCACTTCAACGCGCCCGCCTTCCAGACCTTCTTCAACTACGCCTTCCTCGCGCTCGTCTACAACGGGCTGTTCCTCGCGCGCGACGGGCCCGCCGCGTGGTGGCGCACCGCCCGCCGCGACGGCTGGAAGTACCTCATCATGGCCTTCCTCGACGTCGAGGGCAACTACTTCACCGTGCTGGCGTACCAGTACACGAACCTGCTGTCGGCGCAGCTGCTCAACTTCTGGTCCATCGTCTGCGTCGTGCTCATCTCCTTCTCCCTGCTGCGCGTGCGCTACCGCGCGCCCCAGGTCGTGGGCATCCTCGTCTGCTGCGGCGGCATGGGCATCCTCCTCGCGTCGGACCACATGACGGGCGCCAACGGCGGGCCCGGCGCCGACATGCTCAAGGGCGACCTCTTCGGCCTGCTCGGCGCCACGCTCTACGGCGCCTCCAACGTGCTCGAGGAGTGGCTCGTCAGCAAGGCTCCCATGCACCACGTCCTCGCCTTCGTCGGCCTCCTCGGCATGCTCATCAACGGCGTCCAGACCGCCATCTTCGACCGCGCCTCCATCGCCCACGCCCAGTGGGACGGCCACGTCGCCGGCTGGCTCGTCGGCTACACCCTCTGCCTCGCCCTCTTCTACACCCTCGCCCCCATCATCCTGCGCATGGGCAGCGCCGCCTTCTTCGACATCTCGCTGCTGACGGCCAACTTCTGGGGCGTCATCATCGGCGTCCGCGTCTTCGGCTACACGGTGCACTTCCTGTACCCCGTCGCCTTTGTGTGCATCGTCGTCGGCCTCGTCATCTACTTCCTGTCGGGCAGCGTGCTGGGCGACTCGCGCAAGCCCTGGCTGGGCGAGAACCAGGAGGCCGGCGTCGCGGGCATCGGCACCGCCAAGCTGCGCGCCATCAACGCCGCGCGCAAGGCGCGGGGGGAGCCTGAGAATGGCGTCTCCCCTGCCGTGTGATGGGGGGGACGTGGGTGTTGGGCGGCTGGCGCTGCGCGGGGGGTGAGCAGCAGCGCCGGGGTACCTGGTAACTCGGGGATGGGCACGGGTGTTCACAGCGGAGAGGCATACAGTAGACACACGTATAGAGAAATCTTGCTTATACACGGGGCAAAGAGCCAATGTTGGGTAAATAGCATTTGTCCGCGGTTCGTCGACCGAAGCACTCGTGATGAATCGTCCAAGAATCGAGAACCCATCCACACCGACCCGTCATACTCCACGTCAGATAGCGTAGTTACATGCAAAGAGCATGCAAAGGAATCCCGCGCGCCGCCATCCACCAAGACAAACACCCCGCACGCCTGCAGTATATACACCGTCCCGCTCCATCCCATTCCCAAGTGAGCCGTGGGATCCAAAACACCACGACTCGTCAAACATGGCGGCCTGCAACGGGGACCCCGAGCCCCCTCTTACAGAGAAAAGGTACAGTAATGGGATATAGACATCTTTATCGAGGCCCAGGTGATGTACATTACTGGCAGTTGGGCCTAGCCGCTCTTTCTGCCGGCGCTCCCGTCCGACGTACTCCCCGACGTCGCTGGTCGTCCGTCCTCTTTCAGCATCCCCACTCTTCGGTCGTGTTCGCTCCTCAGTTGCTTCTCGTTCGTCACCACCAGCGTCTTGTCCTCGAGCCCCTCGGCAAACGACGGATCGCCGACTCGGAACTTCTCGCGCAGCCCTTCCACGCCCGCCGGAGCGACGGCCACGGCCACGGGCGGCTCCGGGTCAACAAGTTCGGGCCACAAGATGCGGTGTGCCTCCTCGTCGGTCAGCGGGGGCTCGTCAATGGCAGCCGCCACCGCCTCTGTTTGCCTGGCTGGCGAGGTTCTCGAGGGCCCCCGCACGTCGACGGCGGTTTGACGTGGCGTGGGTGGTGTGGGCGGCGACACCAGACCACGACTCGGCGGGGGACTGTCACTCTCCTCGTAGCTCGGTGGGTTGATTGATGGATGAGCTGGCCTGGGACTCTCATGCACCGACGGAGTCGATGCCCGACCGATGCTGGTCATGTCGTCGTCGTCGTCGTCGTCGTCTGACGTGGAAAACTCGCCGTCTTCGTCTTCACTCCGCAGCGTCACCGCATCGGCGCCTTCCCCGGCGCCTCTCTCCTTCATCATATCCGAATCCATCTTCCGCACCTTGTCCTCGACGTTATCAAGACCAACGGGATCCCGCTGAGAGTTGCTTCGCATCCGGCCCGCCCGGAGATATTGGCGTATCAGGGACAGCTCGTGCCTCTTGAACGTATCGTAAAAGTCTCTGTTGGTCCGCGCCGCGGCATGCAGGTCGTAAATGTCGTCGAGCCAACCGAGGATCTGGAGGCGAACGTTTTCCGGGAACTCGTGGGCGACCGTGTACGCGTGATCGTTGACGGCCATGCGCTTTAGCCCCGCCGTCACGAGCATCTGCGGCTCCGCCATGCGATGCTTTGACAGAGCCCAGCCGTGGCTCTTGCCGCTGATGTCGTGAAGCGTTAGCCCCGTGATGCTGTTGTAAATGTCGGCGATGGCGGTCCGGAATGACGGGCTCGGGTCGCAGACGCCGCCCCGGTGAATCGGGGATGCCGGGCTCGGCATCCTCCGCAGTATGTCCACCATCTGCGCAACGCTCCTCGGCTGGGGCTCGGCCTCTGGGAGGTGAGCGAGCACTGCGGGGCGCAGGATCTGAGGCAAGATGTTCATCTCGTTGTAGATGAGCATCAGCCACCCCAGGTTCGCCGCATCGCAGCCATGGCTCCCCTTGGGACACCTCGGCGGGCTGGTCAGCGCCACCGCCGGCTTCGGGGGTGCCGCGGGCATGTTGAGATTGTTGCGCAGGTCGGACTGTGACACCGGCTCCAGCTCCTCTTGCAAGTCCCGAAGCGGCGAACGGATATACTCTTGAATGGTGCTGGTGCAGCAGGCATGGATCTGGGCCACCTTGGCGCAGCGCACCGCCCAAATCTTGTCCCTGATCTTCTGGGGCCACGGTTTGCTCTGCAGGTCCTTTTCGTCCCCGAGGTTGAGTATGGCGCTCTTGGACATGCGGGTGAAGAGTTGCCGCGACCCAAAGGCGTAGCTGATGACCAAAAGCCCATCAGGCATGTCGTCGGCGCCCTTGTGCATCCATTGCAGCAGCCATCTGTGCTCCACGACAAGCTCCAGAGGCGATGTGCTCTTGTATCTCATGCAGCACTGCGAAACGGCGACAAACTGCTCAAAGGTGGCTTCACGGGGCACCATCTCGTTGTGCATGTGCGCCGCGTGCATGAGAATCTCCATGGACGCGAGCAGATTCACCTCGTGCTGCGGCATGCGATACAGCTTGACCTCGGACCCGTCCTTGCAAGTGTACTGGATCGGTGGCGGCGGGAGCTGGTCGGTGATGTCCTCGGCCTCGTGGAGGTGCAGGCTGTTGGAATGGCCAGAGAACATGCGCGCGAATATGGGCGACGTCTCAGCGAGCATGTACGATGACACGCGGAACCGCAAGGCCGCAGAGTCGGCGGTGAGGTTGGCAAACTCGAGGATGGCGTCGCCGCGCGGGGCGATGGCAAACTCCTCGACCGGCCTGGATGGCGAGATGCCCGACTCGCCCGACTGCAATATGTGGCGGATCTCGCTCAGCTCCTGCTTGACCTTTTCGTAGTTTCTGAACCGAATCTCATAACGAGGAAACTGCGCAGGGCCGCGTTAGTCCGCACCCACTGGGCCGCATCGGGGAAACGGGCGTCTCACGAATTGAGGATCGGCGGAGAGCACCCTCGTCACGCTGGCATTTCGCATGCGCTGGACGGCTTCCCTCCGAAACCTTTTGCTGTTGAAGAGCAGGTCGATCATTTCCGGGGTCGCGTCTCGCTCGTAGCTCTTGTACGTGTCGGCCAGGCTGACCCTGAAGGCCTCGGCCAGGGTCTCGAGGCAGTTCTTCCAGTCCCGGATGACGCTGAGACACAGCTCATTGCCCGGGGGTGGCCTCACGGCGCTCCCGGTGGCCACCTCGGCCAGGCTGCGACCGCTGAAGGAGCTCCGCTGGTCGAAGACGGCGCCGGGGCTGCGGGGAGAGTCTGCCGACGAGTCGCGGCGCGCGAGAGCCTCGGTGGCGGCGGAGAGGGCACGGACGGGCCGTATCTCATCCTGCAGAATGCCGTAGCAGAGCGTGGAGCAGCTGTCCTTGTGCTTGATAAACTCCTTGTAGGCGGCGTCGACGTGGTTGGGGCCCGAGGGGGCGGAGCGCATGCGCTGGATGAGGGCCTGGAGCTGGCGGTAGTTGCTCTCCTGGGCCTCGTTGAGGGAACGGGAGTCGATGGACCGCAGGTGGAGGGACGAGTCGTGGGTGTCCGAGTCTGCGTGCGAGCGATGCTGCACACGGGCATCAGCGGCCTGGACTGCTCTTCGGGGAGAATGACTTACCAGGCCGTTCTTGTCGTCCTTGGTTGAGCTGATGCTGCCAATCTTCCTGAGCGCGGAGCCAAAGCGCCACATCTTGGCAGGGCTGGCGGAAGCACCGCCCTCGCTCGGGGCCCTGTGCATGATGCCGCTCTTCATGGGCGGACGGCGGGCTCGTGCCAGTTACCGGGCTCGGGGGATCGGAGAGGGCGTCCTCGCGGTGGCTGTCAGGCCTCGATGTTGAAGGCGCGGGCAGTCGGCGGCAGCATCGTAGCACGCCGCAACGAGCGGAGGCGCGCGAGAGGGGAGCGGGAGCCGGAGGCGGTGGGCGGTCGTTGGCGGTCGTCGGCGGCCGTCACAAGCAGGCCGTCACAAACAGGGCCGCTCGTCGAGGTGTCTCAGGCTGCCAGGTACGGGGTGGCAGACGCAGCTTGGGTCGCGTGGCTCGGTGTCGCTTATGGGTTTATGTGTGCGCAGAGGAGTCGGGTCGGCGGCGGAAGCTGACGCCGGTCGAGCACGGCTGGACACTTGGACACCTGGAGGTGGAGGAGTGGAGTTGAGGGGATACGATGGCGGATGTCAGACGGACGAGAGAAGCTCTGCCGTGGCTGCTGAGGACGTTGGACCCAACAGCGGTGGATCGAGGTTCCATGACTTCCTTCCATTGATCGAGGCCTGGCAGAGGTGGTTCAGTGGTCTCAGCCGACAGCCACAGCCAGCCAGTGGCCCGTCCAGTGGAGCAGTGGAGCGCAGCAGCCGCAAATCCCCGCGCTCCACTGTCTCGTGTCGTCTCAGGGTCTGGGGACGCACGCTCCACCCCCACCCCAACGTCACTGTTGGGGTCCTGGAAGCAAAGAAGACCCGAACACCAGAACGGCACGTCGTCGGCGCGCGGGCGAGGATGCTGCTGGCCTCGCGCTACTCCTCGAGCTGCTCCTCGCGCTGCTGCCTTGCGTCGCACGATCTCTGACCCGGAATACCGCGTATGCGCCCCCGGGCGGCAGTCTCAGGCCTCGGCACAGCGGTGAGCCAGCCGCACCTCGGCCTAGTCCGCTTCCAGAACGGGCCTACGAGTACCTGGAACCAACACAGTCGGCAACTGCCAGGCCATCTACGAGTAATACCTCGTACGATAGGTATGTTCAATAGGGCAGTGTGGAGGTGCCTGGGGAGTACGAGTACATAGCGCTCCCTTCACGCCTCCTCCTCTTGAACCCGCGAGCGACAGGATTCTTATTTCCGGAAATACCCCTCACAATGTGTCCGCCAGTTCTGCATGCTCTTCCAGGAAGCGTCTTTCCTCAGAGGACAGCTCCATGTCCATTCTCCTCTTCACTTTGATCCGCTCACCGAACGTAATCTTGTACTCTTCATCGGAACAAGATTTCATATCCGTTGGGTTAGGGTTGAACGGGTAGGTGTTCGTCAGATGCCGATGAGCGGCGGAGTCACTCATTGATCGCAGCTATACCGTTTAGCTAGATCCATCCATCAACTCCTCGACGTACAGTGCTTCCCGTTCCACCTAAAGTAACAGACTTCAGGGTCTTGCGATCCACGTGGACCAATATCGATCAAGAAGGAGCATCGGCAGTGATGGAGCATGTAGTGGCCGGCCACGTGTAAACCATCATTGCTCTCGTCGAAGTCTCAGCCAAGGCGATGCTGGCACGCTATGTTTGCTATTGTGGTCCTGCGATCAATGGCCTTCCCGGGTATCGTTTCCGACGAGCATTTTACAAGGATTCGGGTTGCCATCGCAATCGAACAGGCGTTGTGGCGTCGAGGGCGTCGTTGGCCGAGAACGTGCTCTGGCGGAGACGGCCAAAAGATTGGAGCTGCGACAGCATTTTAACCACATGGACTTGGACTCCCCACCCCAAAGCAGATCATCGTTGCAACCCCAGATCGACTCTGACGTCCGATGCTGCGTCGCATCCCATGTCAGCCATCAATCTAAACTTAATTCACTTCGTCCCACTAGCACCCGCACGCTCCCACCCGCCGTCTGCTGCGGCTGCTATTGTTAGAACCTTGTGCTGGGCGCCTGGGCGCCACCAACCCCTGCGCGTCGTATCCGCCATGAACCCCCGACCACGGAGCTGCAAGCTAAATCTATATCCCGCGCCTGCATGCGAGGACGGACAGCCTCGGCCGCTTCCTTCAGCCTCTCTGGCCGGGGCCCATAGCTGGCTGCGTCGCCGAGTGCGGTCATGCACGTTTCAAAGGCGGGTTTGAGACCTGATGGTCTGCAAAGCAGCCAACAGCACCATGTGAGACGGGTAGCGACCAGAATAGTAGTCCGTACGCGATGATGGTCGTGTTTCAAAACCAGGGCTCTGGACAGGTTTCACTCTGGGCTGAATGCTGCTTGGCTATTGGATTGCATCAGCGCGGCCTCAATTGACCAGCGCAGAACTGCGCGACCAACGGCCCAGGGCGCTAAACGAAACAGGCATCCTGTAAGCCGACCATAGCTCTACAAGCTTCGTCGAGTCGACCCTGCATCCAGCGAGACTGCTGCGAGGCGGCAACAATGAACGTAATTCCAGAGTGCTATTTCCACCTGACTTTCTTCGACATTCGATCGAAGTTGACGAGTTTCTTCAACTTGCTTCCTTATCAGTTCATCTTTTGAGGTTCCTGCCCTGGCGGCGGTACACCCAAGGCCTGAATAGCGCACCTGCTGCGGGTGATTCACTGCAGCAACCTGCCCTTCTTTCTCTCCTCACCTTCATCTCTCATTCAGCCAGTCATGCAAACTGCACTGCGTGGGCGCCATGCTGAGCCGCACAACAGCACGCCAACTCGTCGAGGACATCAGCTGCAGCCATAGTCACATACGGCAGGAAGTCCTCGACCGCATGTCCGAGGCCGGCCGTCTCGAGGTGCAGGCGGCTATGCTGATGAAGGATCAGCTGATTGCATCCTCGGTAACCACGCATGTGTGCTCGCAGCGCACATACCTCGACACAAGCGGCTAACAATGTCGCAGCCTGGCACGGAACCTCTACACGAGTAACGCCAGATTCGTGTTCGAGCTGCTTCAGAACGCAGACGACAACCACTACACCACGGCACGAGCGAACAGCGAGCCGCCATACGTGTCGTTCCGCGTCTACCCCGACAGAGTCATCGTGGAGTGCAACGAGGACGGCTTCACCCGTAGAATCTCACCGCAATCTGCAACGTCGGCAAGAGTTCCAAGACAGGCGCCCAGAGCTACATCGGCGAAAAGGTCATCGGCTTCAAGTCCCTTCATGGCCGCGTACAGAGTCCACATCCAGTCAGGTGCCTTTTCTTTTCACTTTCAGCACCGTCACGATGATTCTGGCATGAGCATGATCACGCCCGTTTGGCAAGACATCGAGGACAGCCTCGGTGGCCGTTTCACGAGAATCACTCTGTTTCTGCACCATGATGGTGATGGGACACAGTCGCAGAGCAGCGCCAGACAATGCGGGAGCAGTTTCAGGACATCCACGAAACTATCCTTCTCTTCATGACATGGTGATCACTTCCATGAGAAACCAGAGATTGGTCAATGCATCGCAGGAGCTTTCATCACAGCTGTCCAGCAGCTGTGTGAACATGGCACACTGCAATATATGTGGATGCGATATCTGCCAAAGCGAGAGGATTATCCTTGGGATGGCTTCTGGACGAGCCTGATTGACAAGATCGGGGCCAGACTGCGGTCGACGCCAGTCTTGAGGCTTGCCAACGGCGGAGACCTTTGCTTGATCGAGTATATGAAGAGGCATCCTGAATTTGATGTCGATTTCGCCGAGACGGAAAGCCTCTTTTGCGACATCAAACCAGAAATCTACCTCTCTCTCCGATACCAGAGGCAAGACTTGGACATTTTGGCTCAACACGGCCTTGGCACCATCTCCATGTTTCAAATAACGGAACGGGCAAAGCACGACATCGCATCACCAGATTCAAGATTGAAATTGATGAAGGATCAAGACTGGCAGTCCCGCGCCTCGAGACTGCTGCAATTGCCCTGGCACCAGAATCAGACAGACAGGCAGGACAATGTTAAGCAGTTGCGGGTTCCGCCTCTTCGAGGCGGCCGCTGGGTCTCGGCCTCGTCTGGGGCAGTGTACTACCACCAAGCTGGTTCAATGAGTCTGGACATCCACGTCGACCTGGGTCTCAATGTCGTGGATCGACGTTTCCGTCACGCGGGGTATTCGACATGTCAGGCATTAGAGCCGCGCTCCCCGAGAACCAGACCTTTGGAAACCACTTGCGCATACTGTCTACCAGTGGCAATTTGGATGCCGAGACCTGGGCAAACGCTAGACCGCGATGCTTTATCGAAGTCAAGGCGATGACAGAGCCGTGTGAAAGCCTTTCTTTATGAGCAAGTATCAGTATGCGAGGGTGAGTCTATTTTAGCCCGGCTTGAGCTACTGGATGCTAACGACACACCAGATGCAGAATTGCTCCGGCACCAGCGACGGGCCTCGGCCAGATAGCATCTACGTCGTCATTCGCGTTGCGTCTTCAACCTCGGGAAGAGCTCCATTGCCTTCAAGGTGCTGGTGAATCCGGAGGGGGTGAGGCAGAGGGGCGAGCTGGCGTTTACGCGGAGAACTGGTTGGTGGTTACACAGGGCTGACATTGATGCTGTACAAAGTACGGAGAATACATGGCATGGCCCCATCCCAGGCCTGTTTGGCCTACACCTTTCCGTGCGCGGTTTCTACCCGTGGCCAAAATGCGAGACCAAACAAAACTACCATGCAACAGCGCGGCCTTTGGTTGATTCTGTTGAACGTTGACAACAGCTCATCAAATTCTTCGACTCTGTACAATCTAGCGCCGTTGATCTATCATATTGCTCTGGTATGCGACGGTAAAAACGGGCGAATCGACAACCTGCCAATGGGACATATCGTCGGCATCGCCAAAGACAGCCAGGGCGCGCGCAACGAGCATGTACCTGCCGGGGGGAGCAAACTTGCCAGACGCCAGGCCGCCGTTCCACGCGAGCTCGATCTCCCCGCGCTTCACGTAGTGCCGAGGGAAGCCGGGAAGCTGGCCGATGGACTTGATGCCCCCGAGCTCGGTGACGACGCTCTCGGGCACGCACGCCCTGCCCGCCGCGTCTGTGCCCCCGTCCTTGGGCGAGCAGACGTCGAGCGGCACGACGTCGACACGCACCTGGGGCGATCCGAGGGCCAAGCCGAAGGTGGCAATGATGAACGGCTCGTGGAGCGGATCCGCGGGCAGGCTGAGGCCCTCGACGGACCCGGGCTTCAGTCCAGAGCCGTCGGTCGATGGCGGATCCGGAAAGACAAAGGCGGCGTCGTCGCCAAGGGAGGGTCCCCGGGGGTCGGACCCGCGAACGATGGACCTGACCCCGGCATCCATGACGGTAGCGGAGCGGAGTGAGCCCCCGAGGCCGAGATACGGAACGGTCAGCGCGGTGTGGTCGGAGCCGTTGATGGCGATCCAGCCGGACCACAGGGGCAGACGCGTGGGGTCGAGGCCCTCGGGGTCGGCGGCGGAGACGTCGACGGTGACCGACTCGCCGGGGCCGAGGGTGACGGAGCGGCGGCTCAGCGTGACGGCGGCGGCGGCGTGGACGGCCTCGTTCTTTTTCGGGCTGATGGACCCCTCGGCGAGGGTGTAGAGCGCAGCGCTGCCGTCAGATCAATCAAATCAGATTTGGGTTAAAATCTGATCTGAACTGATAGTTTTCAGTCCATATCTGATCTGATTGATTGATTG
>JALHCA010000580.1:0-23938 GCA_024340505.1 Tolypocladium nubicola
CGCCGCCGGCCTTCCCCGGCGGCGACGGCGCCGGCGGCTGGGGCGACGCCGAGGGCCGCCCGCTGCGCGTCGACGAGCTGCCGCGCGAGGACCCGGAGACGGAGGTCGAGGCCCTCATCATCCCGGCCGTGGCGGAGCTGCACGACGCGCACATCGCGGGCGCGGCCAAGAAGGCGTGAGGCGAGGCGGACCCATGCGGTCGACGTCACGCGTACATGTACAACGGAATAAATAAACAAGCATCTCTAACCGTGCTGTCAAGAGTTACGTCTTTTAAGTCCCAGGCTACATTGTACTTTCATCTATGCCCTGGCCGTGTCGACGCCCGTCTATATATATCCTTTTCGTATACGCCGTTTTCTAACCATGAACACTGTCGAAACTGGGTATCATACGCCCCCGGAAAAGGAATCGGAACCCGCGTCAGTAGGCCGCCAGCCAGTTCTTCCAGCCCAGGTGCCACGTCTTGGCTACCATCATGCAGGCGGCGGCGCCGACGTAGACGCACCCGGTGCAGATGATCAGCCCCGTGTAGGACCCGCCGTTGGCCTGGACGATGCTCCCGCCGATGGGGATGCCAATCAGGCAGGCAAACGACACGACCGTGTACGTGGTGGCGTAGTACCGGCCGTACTGCTGCGTCTTGCACATGCGGCCGATGCAGACGGGCGCGATGGCGATGCTCGTGCCGCTGGCGAAGCCGAAGAGCACCGAGAAGACGATGATGCCGGGCGCCGTGTGGCCCAGCGGCAGCCACACGCACAGGCAGGCGACGAGGGAGAGCAGCACCGAGAAGAGGCACGTGTTGAAGGGCCCGACGACGTCGGCGTAGTAGCCCGGCAGCGCGCGGCCGACGACGGAGCCGGCGTTCATGATGGGCAGCAGGTTGAAGGCAAAGGCCTGGGAGAAGCCCTGGTGCAGCGCAAACGTCGAGATGTAGGCCAGCGGGATGAAGAGCGAGAACTCGAGCAGGAAGATGCCGACGGTGGTGAGCGCGAACGGCACCTGGCGCAGGATGCGCAGGTCCGGGTGCGCCGTGGCGTTCTGCGCGGGCGGCAGCCGCGAGCGCACGAGCAGGATGCCGAGCAGGCCGCAGGCGAGGCAGACGAGGGCGAGGACGCGCGTGGCCCAGCCGAAGCCGACGCGGTCGAAGAGCGACGTCAGCATGAGCGGGAAGACGATGCCGCCGATGCCGCCGGCCGTGGCGGCCATGCCCGTGGCGAAGCCGCGCCGGCGCCGGAACCAGTGGCCGACGGCGGCGATGCACGGCGTGAAGAGCAGCGAGGTGCCGAAGCCGCAGAGGACGCCAAAGGAGAGGATGAACTGCCACAGCTCTGCGCGGGAGGTCAGCCAGCATACAGCACGTGAATCCGCGGCAACCCACCCTCGCAGAAGCTCGTGGCCACGACGCCGGCGACGGTGCTAGCGCAGCCCGCCACGACGAGCCACCGCGGGCCGTACTTGTCGAAGACGGGGCCGATGTACACGCCGCAGAAGAAGGCGAGGAACGTGTAGAGCGAGAAGATCCAGCCGACGGTGCTCTCGCTGTGGCCGGCGAGCTGGTGGCTCAGCGTGTAGGCCTGGAAGATGGCGATGGTGTTCATGAGGCCCATCGACGACATCATGGCGAACCAGGCGCCGAGGACGACGAGCCAGGCCTGCAGCCCGCCCTCGGGGTACGTCTCCTCGTGCGAGGTCGTCGACACGCGCGTGGGCCGCTTCTCGAGGTCGCCGCCCTGGTGGTGGTGGTGGTGGTGCTGGATGCCGTCTGCGTCGGGGCCGTTGCCGCACGCCTCGTCGGCCGGCGGCGGCTCATCGTGCAGCGCGCGCGAGTTGACCTGCTGGGCGTCCATGGTGCGTCGCTGCGTTCGACGACGCGCGCAGAGGCAGAGGCACCGCGGCTTTATGAGGAGCGAGGAGGGAAACCGGGGAGCCCTCCATGGCGGTGGGTATTGCAAAAAAAGCTGTGACTAAGAGCAACCAGAAGGCGCGGAGGCCCGACGTTTTCGTAGGCGGCTTTCGGCGCGGCGCGAGGCCCGCCGCTGTCGGAGTGGAGCCTCGGGCCTCTGCGAGCCCGAGTCGAGGCGAGAGGGCGTGGATCGGCCGTGTGTAATGGAAACTGCACATTCGACTGCTGCCGTGATAGCATACTTTGTACCGTACAGGTCGCATGTATGTACGGGCGAAGTCTCCCCTGCAGACCCTGGCCTGCATCGTGAGCCATCAACCCGATTGGTGCCCACCGAAACAAGTCGCATCAGTCCTCGTCGTCCACCTCCTCGACCGTCACGGTCCGAGCCGCTGGCGCCGCAGACCGCCCGCCGTCTGCCGGCGCCGACTGAAGATAGCCCTCTCGCTCCAGCTGGTCCGCCTCCTCCGGCTCCATCAGCCCGCCCTGGCCGCGTCCCTTTGTCATCTTCATTTGCACCGCCGCCGGCACAAACGCCGAGACGGCCTCTCGCCGTAGATCGCGCATGACGGGCTTCGCTTCGTAGACCGTCTTGGGCTCGACCGCCGGCGTCTCCGTCCTGCCCGCCCTGTCTCTGCCTTCGCCGCCCTCGGGGCCGTCCCGCTCTTGTCTGGCCGCGTTCTCGGCGGCCCGTCGTGCCCGTCGCTTCGAGTACCATCTGTCCAGGACCTCCTTGGGGATCGGCGGCGGCGTGTCTCTCGGCATGGGGATCCTCTGCACGTCCTCGGGCACGTCCTCTTCGCTGCTGGACGCGTCTTGGGAGCCGCGCCTCCTCTTGCCCAGCACTCCCGGCCCGCGGTCGTCGTCTCGCCTGCCCCTGAATGTCGGTGCCTTGTCACCCAGAGCCTCTCTCGCTCTCGTCACTGCCCTGAGCTCCTTCTCCAGCCCGCCCAGCGTCTGTTCTTCATGGCTCGTGAGCTTGCCGCCCTTGGACGTGATGGCCTTGAGGTCGTCTATCTGCTTCTGGATCCGCTCGGGGTTCTTCTTCGCCAGTCGCTCATTGCGCCGGTCTTGGACCTCGGCCTTGCCTGTGCATGCGCGTCAGTAGATCCCCTTCTGTCACGCGCCGTCGCTGCCCACCTTTATTGATTGCCTTGGCCTTGTCGGCTTTCCGTTGGGCTTGGACCGGGTTGTAGTTTTTCTCCTTTGGCATCGTGGGCTACTCGTGCGCCGGAAGCACTCGGGTAGTAACGTGCGGTCGTTTCGTACAATTAGGGTGTCTGTCGTGTTGGGTGACGGCTGACGCTGCAGATTGTAGTCGTCGGGGAAAGATTGTCGAGCTGAATTCCATCTCGTCTGAGCTTCACTGATATCATGGCGGTGGGGCCTGCGATGACTAATCATTTGTCACTGCGATGCACTGACAACAACTGACCGTAGAGTTGCCTCAGGAATCGAAAGACGCCAAAGGTCTGCATATTGAACGCTCTCCCAGATCTATGAATGCCGCTCATACTATGCCTTCATCCGAAGTGTCGGCAGCTCCTCAGGGAAGCCCAACGGATGCTTGCCGTGCGTGATTCTCCAGAACCTTGACGCGGCGCACCAGCACACCCGTACACGGAGGACCGAGGACTATGCAGAGTACGGTGGCTCAAGTGACGACGGACACGGCAGCTCAATGGTTGCAGGGTAAATGTCAGCTGCTTCATCGGTTGGGGGCAGTTTGGGCTTGCTGCTTGTCTTGGTCACCTCTAACGCGTTCAGCTGGATTTCCTCGCTTGGGGAGACGCGGTCTGGGGCCGAGACGGTGTCACAGTCATCACCTGGCCCTCGTTCTCTTCTCCGTTGCTCTACCGGGACACTATCCTCTCAGGCTCGTCTGGCTGGTTTCAGCTGACCTTGCCGCTCGACAGCGGTCGACATCAGACCTCGCCCTTCACTCTCGGTCGTTTACCCTGACAGTTATACCTCTTGCGCGTGCACAAACATGGACGAACACCGCGAACGCGCATCAAGTCATGGCACAA
Source organism: Tolypocladium nubicola (assembly GCA_024340505.1). Lineage (NCBI taxonomy): Eukaryota > Fungi > Ascomycota > Sordariomycetes > Hypocreales > Ophiocordycipitaceae > Tolypocladium > Tolypocladium nubicola. Next base: position 3,940 of record JALHCA010000580.1, read on the forward strand.
TGGCCCCTCTCCTATTATCCTCCCCACTGCATACGGGCCCATGTCTCCTACTTATCCGTACCCGATGCCTTGCCACTGATTCCATCAAACCCCCCCTTCCTAGCCCCTTGAACCCAAGTAACGACCGGCGAAAGCTGTCGATGCCAAGTGTGGACAAATCTAGAGCTCGACAGTCCTGCAGTAATTGCCCCAGCCGGGCAACGGCAGAACGCAGCACCGCGGGATCATGCCCGCGCAGAGAGACTCGAACTCCACGACGTCCTTGGGCTGCTTGGGGACTGCGATGCCTGTCAGCGTCGCTGTCGTGAGGGCAAGAGCGGGGAGAGCGCACCGCGATTGCAGACGCTCATCTCGACGCCTTTGACGTCGGTGAGGCAGCACCTGGCGCTTGCGAATATGCCCTTGCACACTTTGCCACGCTGCTCGAGGGATTTCGGCACGGCAACGGCAACGCCGGCGGTGAAGATGAGGATGAAGATGTCCCAGCACCTCATTGTAGATTTGTGTATTTGTTGATGATGGAAGAGCGAGATACGCGTCGGTGTCGGAGGCGTGTCAAGCTTAGGTAGTCTTTGCTAAGAGCCACGAACTACTTTTCGCCGTCATGACGCCGGGAAAGCTTATAAGCCATCCCAGCCATCCGCGAGAAGCTAGCCCACCAAGGCGCACAATCATAGCGTCATGATTCAGACCGCGGCTCCCGAGAGCATTTGGGTAAAGGGCCCGAGAACCCAACAGAGCTGAGGAATGGCTGTAGATGACGCGTCGTAGCAATGCTGATGGACGGCCTGGGCGTTGCAGACAGAACCAGTTTCCGTCGAACCGAGCAGATGTTGAGCTGTGACAATAGCATACTGCTGCATAGGTCGCTCCAGCAGCATGAGAGAACTCGAACAAAGATGGTTTGGCCAGCGCCACACCTCTCTCACCCAAGGTAAACAAGCCCAACCACCTGCCATCCACGCCAACACCATGCGAGACTCGAGCTTATCCAGCCACCCGATCGCAGGACACTAGGTGAAGATGGCTCTCGGCTGTGGTTCGAGGGGTGACCGGCGCCCCGATTCCAGTTCCAGTCGCCGCAAGCCCGAGAGGAAGATGTTGGCTTCAAGGAGTGAGGATCCGTCGAGAGACCTGCCGGTGCGGACGGGTCAGTGACGTCCACCGCGAGAGAGGGACCAGGCATGGACTTCAAGAACGACGAGCTGACCACGGTTGATTCCACTTCCGGAGGGAGATGCTTCCGCCCAGGTGCCCGGAGTGCCCATACAGCAAAGGTTCACGAGGTGGCTGGGGGGATCTGGGGCCAGCAGAAACGACCCGGATCAGGATAGTGGCGGTCGACGGCTCTGGCCAGCCAGTCGCTAGGTGCTGCGGATGCATGGTCAGGGAGTCATCTTGGAGTTCGTGATCAGCGTTCAATGGGGAAAGGGGGCATGAGGCGGATTCTATCTTATATGCTTGCTTGTTCCAAGCAATCATGCAAGTGCATCACAGCACGCCACGGGAACAAGGCACGCGAGGGCATCGCACACCACACCGCTTGGCCTTTGCTCTGACGAGACCGCCACTTTAGCGTGCGCCGAGGAAGTGAATAGCTGGACAGGGCCTCATGATCCCGCAAGTACGAGGTGAGAATGCTGAGCTGGGGCGAGCAGCGTCAGAGTTGCAGACGCCCTCGTCGCTTCTCCTCGGCGGCGCCGACTTCGACTCAGAGATGCCCAATGTCTTACACGCTCCGACGTGGCTGTCCATCACTGCATGGTGAACTTGCACTACGTCTTCCAAGGGCCTGACTATATAACGCCCGGCTCTCCCTCCCCGAAGCTCTAGATGTCCCAGTTCCAGAACGCATAGCTTCACCAGCCCCTCGACAGCTCCTCGACCAGCCCTGCCCCACGCCCCGACTCTCAAGACACTCACCACGTTTCGATATCCGAGCACCAAGATCCGCGTCCTCAAGATGTGCGGAGTCACCATCACCTTCTCCTGGTGCCGCGCGCACAGGATGTGCTACGAGGTCATGCGCGAGAACAACCCGATCTGTAAGGAGGCTAGCCAGAACACCCCTCCCACGATGGGCAACTGCAGCAAGGGCATCGTCAAGTACCATAAATACGAGGCCGACATCATATGCCAGTCCTGCAGCCTTCGAGGCCACCGGAACGAGCACTACGCACCCCGCTAAACCCGCCGGCTGTTGGTAGGAGACTGCTCCGGACGGGTCACCAGCGATGGCGAGCCGGATTTTTGGACGGGCTGGCGATACGTGGTGGTGATGGATTCCGCCGTGGTTTCAAATCCTCGCCAGTAACGTGTGACTAGCACGCGACTTGGAACAAGCTGAGCGTTCCGGTTAATACAAAACACGTTGTCTTTGACAGACGTCTCTTTCCGGTTCCTCACGCCGACGTGCTTCACGTTGACTGCATCTGGTCAGCAGCGCGTGCAATACGGAGTGCCATAGGCTGGGCGGAGGATGACCAAAGACAACAGCAAATAAAGAGCCGCAGTTTCAGAAGCATCGCGGGACCAGCCTCTCGGTATCCTGCACGTGGTGAATGAGACACTTGTCCGGTGGCGATACCACATCAGATGGCCAAGACGTCGCTTTAGGCGTTCATCCCAGGTGCATGTGCGGGTAATTACATGCATCTCGCCTTCGAGAACGCTTCGGCGACGGCTCTCGGGCGCCGAGGGCTCTGTCGGGCCGAGAGCGGGCAAAACAAAGGCGTCGTCGACGGCCTCATCCTTCGCGCGAGCACCATGACGATTTGATTGCGGTCGCGATACGAATAGTCGCGGTGCCATTCGCAGCACTCTCACGTTGACCCATTGCAACTTGTAAAATCTGTGGCGCGCGCGAGGTGGGGACGGGCAGGGGTGTGCCTGCTAGCCCGCGTTCAGGGCACCCCTGCGCCCAGCGCTGGGTGCTGATTGACTGGGCGCGCGCGGAAGCGGAAGCGTGGCTTCGTCGGGCCTCGAGGGCGAGACGACCCCGAGGCGTGCCTGCGTGCGGTTTCTATTAATGCACGACGACCTCCCTCTCTGAAACACTCGGCCGGGGGGAGTCGAGGCCAGACTCGTCTCGCCGAGGGGCCGTTTCGCGGGGCCGACCCCGAACAGGTCGCCAACGTGGTTCGCCGGCGCCCGCTGGGAGCAGCTGCGGCTCCGTGCATCGTGCGTTGGCGTTGGCAGGAGGAGAAGCAGGTAACGAGCCAATTCGAGGCGCCGCTCAACAGGCTCCGGACATTGCAGTCGATGGAGGAGAGCCAGGCTCCCAAGAACCATGTCCGCCGCCGCCGGGCCGACGTCGCAAGTGGTGGGCTCGGCCCACGCGAGCGCGGGAATCGACCGACCGACCGGGGCGACGGAGCAGCGTCGTTCCATTCGTGTTAGCCTTTGGCTGATTCAGGACCGGCGCCCAGTGGTTCGGGTACGAGTAGTGGCAGAGGAGGGTGGTGGTCGTGGCTGGTGGGAGTGGGTGGTGGTTGTGGTGGTTGTGGGTGGTGGTTGTGAGTGGTGGTGGTTGTGGTGGTGGGAATGGCGCACGAGAACGAACCGGCTGCGGCGCCGTCTCCACGCCGCAGCGAGCACATGTCACCGACATTGTCCCGGCCAGGGCAGTGGCAGTCTGGGCTGGAGCGGCGGCCGCTGTATGTACTCGTATGTGCTCGTACGGGGCTGCTGTACGGGCTGCTGTACGGCTGCCGTACGGGCTGCTGCACGGGGACGCATGGGGCTTGCCGCGCAGCCTCACCGAGGCAGCATTGCATGCCTTTGGTTGCGGTGCTGCTTTCGGACACGACACGACGTGGGACGTGAAGATGCGACACATGCCAGCGCCGGCGCCCCGGGCCCTTGACTCAGTGCCCCAGGGCGCCCGCGACCACCAACAGCCGCCGCCGCGATCGACCTGCTCGTAAGGTTTTGCCGGTGTCGGGCGCGGGCCACCACGGCCATGGTGGGACGCCACGGCACTGGGTCTGGCCCGTCGCGACGCCGTGGGAGGCACATGTCAGTCGGTCGACGGCGACGACGGGGTCGCGACGCATGCGCCCAAGGTTGCTCAGCTCGCCCGCGAGGTGCCCGTTGCGCGTTGCCCCGTTCCTCGTCCGGTCGAGACATGCAATGCCGTGGAGAGATGCGGCGGGAAATGAAGCGTCCCGTCCCTCAATTCCCTCGCCCGTCCCCGTCAGCCCAAAGCGGTCATCCGACGCAGCCATTCAGGGCTCGGGCTCACTGTCGCTAGGCTCTACCTAGCAGCCTAGGTAGGTACGAGTACCAGGCAGCGTCTAGCCTCCCAGGCCGGTACCCGCCGGCGCTGCGGGGCCTCGAACCGCTGAAGCCTGGCAGCCGACGCCCACCAGCCGCCAGCGCCAGCGCCAGCGACGCCCTCCCCGTCGTCATTCTTCGCCTCGTCCCGCGCTCGTCCGTCTCGCCTCGTTCGTTTCGCTCCTCCATCCCACCCCGACGCAGCCTCGGCCTCGCATCTCGCTCAACGCTCATCGCAGAGGCACGCACGCCATGCCCGCCAGCACCGCGACGTCCGCGGCCGTCCCGCGGCCCGTCGTCGCCATGGATCCCACCACGACAGAGCACGACTTCCGCTTCCCCCGCCGGCCAGGAGGAGCCCGCCGCCACCAGCACCACCACCAGCACCACCACGACGATGATGATGACCGTGACTCCGACGCCGGCGACGGACGGCCCCGCGGCGGCGACGCCCTCGCCAACGGCGACGTCAATCGCGCGCCCGCCGCCGCCGCCGCCAACGACGACCTGCTGGGCCCTGCGCTCTTCCCCTCGCTGCTCAGCGCCGGCGCCGGCCCCGATGCGGCGCGGAGCGTCGACCAGATGCAGGACGACGACCCGCTGGCGACGCAGGTCTGGAAGTTCTTCAAGGCCACCAAGCAGCAGCTGCCCAACCAGCAGCGCATGGAGAACCTCACGTGGCGCATGATGGCCCTCAACATGCGCCGGCAGAAGCAGGAGGAGGAGCTGCAGCGCCGCGGCCAGCTTCACCAGAGCCGGTACGCCGAACCCTCCCCCGCGGCTGCGGCCATTTCCGTGCCCGCAACCGTCGTCGTCACTCGCGGCGAGACCCCGGCGCTGACTCGAGCCTTTTCCCTCGCTCCTCGCAGCCTCGCCAGCCAAGCCGCTCAGAACACCCCCAGCGGCATTGCCCAGCTGCGCAAGACGTCGGGGACCCATGCCGCTGCCGCCGCCGCCGCCGAGCCCATGAACCTCGACGACTTCATCTTCGACGACAAGGCCGACGCCGCCGCCGGCTTCATGTCGCCGCCGCCGCTGCCGTCCAGGGCGGCCGACGACGCATCCGCCGCCCATGCCGCCTCCATCCCCATCGGCAAGTCGAGCAGGGATTCCGCGAGCCACTTCGTCCCCCAGTCGGTGCCCCATCACCAGCGCTCCGGCAACGACGAGTTCGACTACGTGACCCGCCACCATCGCAAGACGAGCATCGACGAGCGCCGCGTGAGTGTGACCCAGCCCTGTCATGTCCTGCCTGTCATGTTCTGCCCGTCATGTCCTGCCTGTCATGTTCTGCCCGTCATGTCCTGCCTGTCATGCCCTGCCTGTCATGTCCTCTCCTGTCCCGTCCCGTCCTGTCTTGTCCCGTCCTGCCCTGCCCAGCCGCGGCCCCGAGTCCCGGCCCCGTTCCCGCTACCCAGTACATTTAATCTCGTCTTTCCTCTTTTGCTCGCTGTCACGTCTCCCTTTGGTCGCCCCTACACCACCTGTTCCCGCCCCTCCCCCACAGTGGTCCCGTTTCCGTCACATCATCTCGGATGACACCATCCGCCCCCCCGACGCAGTCGCCGAGTCACATGCTGATGCCCTCTCCTCCAGAACCGGAAGCGCCCCGCCAACTTCTCTCCCCATGTGTCTGCCGTCAACAGCAGCACCGCGGGCGGTGCTCACGACCTGGAATCCGACACTGACCTCCAAGGCTACTCCCTGGACAACTCCGGCCAGCCCATCATGCATCACCAGCTCTCGGGCGGCAACCCGGGCGTCCCCTTCAACCTCGACACCTTCATGGACGGCGACCCCGTCATGAGCTCGGCCGCGCACTTTCAGCAGAATTTTTCCTTCTCTCCTTCCACTTCTCCGATGATACCCAATGGACCCTTTTCCACCATGTACAATAATAACTCGTCAGTTCAATCCTCGTCGCTCAACACCGCGGACCTCTACTCCCCCCCCGGCTCAGCGTACCAGTCGACTGCTTCGACCCCGATTCCTATGTCGGACAACGACGGCTTCTACTTTAGTTCGCAGCAGCAGCGATCGCAGGGCTTCCGCCAGGCCGCGCCCCAGAACCTGGGCGGCAACATGGGCCAGAGCCAACAGTTCATGTACAACGGCGCCGCCGCCGCCGGCAACGGCATGTACCCCGCGACGGGAGTCGGATCGGAGCCCGTCTCGGCGTTCAGCACGGCGCCGAGCTCGTTTGGCCACATTGACCCGGCCCAGGTGTTCCACCCCGACAGCCAGGTTGCGTCCCCCGGCCTCCCGCTGCGGCAGGACAACATGTTCTCCTTTGGTGGAGATTCGGACGAGGAGGACGGCGGTGGTTTCGGCGACCGCAACATGGGAATGCAGAGCGACTTCTCGTCGGCCGTCGACGACGCGGGCTCGCTGGGATGGGATGCCTCGCTCCCGGGACAATTCAGCACCCAGGCCGCCCGCTTCCCCGGCGGACCCCCTCGGAAGCAGGTCGTCATCGGTGGAACCACGACGGATTATGTCGAGAGCAGTGGGGACTGGGAGGGTAACGGGCTGGCTAGATCTCAGTCCCAGTCGTTTCGGCACGGAAACGATTTGCGCCAGCAAAAGATTCCTCGCAACGCCTCGACCCCGGCACACCTGGCAACCAAGCACAGCGGCTTCGATGAGATTGCCCAGTCGCTGCCGACCTCGCCTGGAGGAGACGTCCCGGGTACCATGTCCGGCTTCTCCTCCGCCGCGCCGAGCCGGCCGTCTTCGCCACCGGGCTCGAAGCGCGGCTCGTCGACGAATTTGCAGGCGGCGGGTGGCAGCCAGAACGACGGGAACCAACCAACCACGTGTACCAACTGCTTCACGCAGACCACCCCGCTGTGGCGACGCAACCCGGAGGGCCAGCCCCTGTGCAATGCCTGCGGTCTGTTCCTGAAGCTGCACGGCGTCGTGCGGCCGCTCAGCCTGAAGACGGACGTCATCAAGAAGCGGAACCGAGGCTCGGGAGGCAACGGCCCTGTTGGGTCCGGCACCCGGTCGAGGAAAAACACAAACGCAAGCAGCTCGGCCGCCGCCTCGCGCAAGAGCTCGACCCTGTCCATGTCCACCATGGCGGCCAAGAGCAGCGGCCAGCCGACGACGGCGTCACCGCCGGCCAGCCGATCCACCGGCCCCAAAGAGAGCGAGAGCCCTGCCAGCGGCGGCGCCGCCTCGGGGGCCAACACGGCCGGCAGCACCCCGACCAGCCACTACGGAAACGCGGGCTCGTCCACGGCCGCTGTTGGCGTCAAGGGCGCCGTCCCGATCGCCGCCGCTCCCGCGAAGGCGACGCCCGGCCCCGGCGCGTCGTTGGCTTCTCGGTCCGCCGCCGCCTCGTCGAAGCGCCAGCGCAGGCACAGCAAGAGCGTCGGCTCCGACTCGTCTACCGGGATGGACATTGACGCCCCCGGCGAGACGGCCAGCTCCCTCGACCTCGGCCGGCCTCTGGGCCACGCCTCGGGGATGGGCTCCATCTCCAGCACCATGATGTCCGGCTCGTTCGGCATGATGCAGCGCCCGCCGATCGCGCCGGGCGGCATGATGCCCATGGGCTCGCACCAGCCCAACGCGGGGAACCCCGCCGGCGCACAGGAGTGGGAGTGGCTCACGATGAGTCTCTGAGCGAGCCCCGCCCGATAGACGACGCTGATGTACGCCTTTTTTCTTTCTATTTACGTCCTGGGGTTACTATTTATGCAGAGCGTAGACGGATCGGGAGTTTGCTCTTTAATATATTTCTCCATCTTTCTTGATCTTTTATCCCCGGTGCGGACATTGGGTTGGGATCCCCCCGTATCAGCGGGTTGACGAGCATAGGGGGAAAGGGGGGCGTCACCTACACATTTACATAGAGTCCGGAACGGGGGGATACAAGTGACGCGATGCGATGACTACGGGATCCACGCTGGGAGGCGCGTCTGCTTTTCCTTGTTTCGACTGCGGTGCGCGGCGGCGTTTCTTCTCTTGGCTGGCTCGGTTCTGCCTGGCGGTTTTGTTGTCGGTTCGCGGTGCTTTCGCGGGCGGACCACGCGTACCGGCGTTGGTCGAGGACACGGCAGGGCACGCAGAGACAGGCACGCAGGTCAATCAAGATCATACAGTTATTCTACCACGGACTCCTACACGTAGCTACCTGTTGAGAAGAAGAACACGGGCAGGGGGCGGCGGTGCTCCCTCGATCCACGTATTAGTTGCGACCGCCTGGTCCCCGTGGCCCATGCCGGCTTTGCCTGATTCCTGTTCAGACTCCAGACGGCCCGTCGCCGCTGCGGCGACTGCATAGCATAAAAAAAAAGGACAAGAACACGCATCTATCGTGCTCCGCAGATGCCTCGAACAATGACAGAAAAAGCAACGTGTGCAAATAGCACGTCAAGAAGAGGGCCGACAGCCCCGGAACCAACATCCCCTTGGTGCAGATCACAGCATCGCCCTTCGTAGCGCACACTCCCGCCAGCTCCTCCGCGGACTCCACTGCTCGCTCTAGAGCATCGTCCCAAACGTCTCCCCGTCCGAGGTCGGGATCCTCTTGCGCGGGGTGCCGCCCTCCTCCCCGGCGGGCTTGCGGTGTCTGAACGTGAATCCGACAAAGAGGCTCTTGCTCATCTCGTCATCACGGTCGGCCATCGACTCGAGCGCCGCCTGCTTGTCGTGCACCTCCTTGTACTTGGCCATGTCGGCCTCGTTGCCAAAGTCGTCAAAGTAGCCGGCGTCCGTCTCCGAGTCCAGCTCCGGGACGAACGGCGCCCGCGTCTGCCGCAGCGTCTGCCAGTCAACCTCGGCAAAGTACTGGTGGTTATATATGTCCTGGATGTTGGAGAAGCGCCGCGTGCGCGAGTTGATGCATCTGTGTCGGGTCAGCAGCTAGGTCCAGCATGTCAAGGGGTCGCGAAACTCACGTCGTGATGAAGCTCCACGTGCGGTTGCTCAGGAAGTAGTTTGGATCCTCCCACACTGGTCTCTTGAGCACCTCTTTCCAATGCTTCAGGTTGCGCCACGTCTCGTCCGGCGTGGCACCAGCGAATGGGGGGAATCCGGTCAGGGCCTCGAACAGCATGCACCCCAAGCTCCAGTAGTCGACCGTGAAGTCGTATTCTTCCCCTCTAAGGACTTCCGGCGCCATGTAGTCGGGCGAGCCCACAATGGACTTTGCGTAGTTGACGTCGTTTTGGCGCATGTTACGGTAGCTCTCGCGACGCTCGGCCACAGTCCGCTGATCGATGGGCTTCCCGAATGGCACCGACGTCTCGGACGCCTGCTCGAGCTTGACTCGCATCGACTCAATCCGCGAAGGGGCCAACACGCCGGCGGCAAGGCCAAAGTCGGTCAGCTTGACGTGGCCAGTCGAGTCGACCAGGAAGTTCTCCGGCTTGAGGTCTCGGTGGATGTACCCGAGCTGGTGCAGAGCGTCGACGGAGCAGAACATCTCGGCAATGTAGAACCGGGCGTGTCGGTTGGACAACACACCCGTATTGTTAAGCAAGGTGCGGAAATCGCCGCCCGGCACGTACTCCATGGCAAGATAGATACTCTTGTCGTCTTGGAAGGAGTACAGCAGCCGGACCAGCCATTCACTCTGGGCCGTTGTGAGGATGTCTCGCTCGGTGAGGACGTGTCGGACCTCGTCGAGCTTGAACAGCAGCTTCTTGCTCATGACCTTGAGGGCGCACACCTCGCGCGTGTCCTTCTTTTGCGCGAGGAACACCTGGCCGTAGCCGCCCTGGCCCACCTGCGTCAGGATCTGGAAGTCGCCCTGTCGAAGGCGCACACGCCGCTTGCGCAGGTTTGCGCGCTCTCGCCCGGCGTATTTGGTCCACATCTGGTTATGAGTCTGGTCATCAGTCTCGGGCGGAGGCGGATATTCTGCTTTGAACGCGGCGAGACGGTTCTGCCTCGAGCCAACATATGTGAGAAGATCAAAATAATAATCGAGAAAATCTGCCGTCTCTGTCAGCGATGACACGTCACGTCGCCGGCTCGGGGTACTGACAAAGCTGGGTCACATTGACCAGTCTCTTAACATGTGGCTTGCTAAGAATATCTCGCTCCTCGGCCGTCAAGCCCCGGGAGGTGTTGAACTTTTTGGCGGCAGGCGTCACGGGGCGCTCCCTGGGCTCGTACAGCTGCTGGCGAGATATGGCTGCATGGTTGTGCTGGTGCGGAGAGTCGATGCCCGCCAGTCGCGAGGTTGGCGGCGTGTTTTCTTGGCCCTGCTTCTTGAAGGGGCTCCCAGGCGCGGGGGCCTTGTAGATGACGCTCTCGTCGACGTTCAGGGTTGTCTCGTCCAGAGGCTGTGCGTTGGTCCGGCCAGGGGACAGCGGCATCACGACGCTCTGGGGGCGCGCCAGCCGGAGGGGCGCCTCGACGCCACCAGGGTTCAGCATCATGGCACTCTCGAAGGCGGTAGGCAGATCGTGCGCGCCAGGCGGGATCGTCTTCTTGCTCGGGCTGCCCTGGGGGGTTGGGGGGTTGATGAAGCTGTTGTTGTTGCTCCTCTTGGGCGTGCAAGGGCGGGCGGCGACGTCGCTGGACGGCTTGTCCTTGCCGCCGGGGAAGAAGTTGGCCATGAAGCTCGCCATGTTGCGTCGACGTGGACGTGACGGCGGAGGCGAGGGCGAGGGCGAGGGTGAAGATGAAGATGAGGATACCGGGAACAATAACAACAACAGCTCGTGGGCGGTGGCGCCCAGGACAAGGGAGAGATGATGCGGGGAGGTGTTCTGTTTCAGCCGATGATGATGGACGGCCTCGGCGCAACGTCTCCGAGCTTCGACGCCACGCTGCACAGCACGACAACGGACGAAAGGGCAGCTGCTTGCGATGGAAGAAAAGGATGTTGTCGTCGAGGCCTGACCTGCGGGGTGAAGCGGGAGGCGGAGGGATGTGATGCAGGTCGACCTTGGGCTCCCAGCAGCTGGTCGAGTGTGGATGCTGTTTTGGGTGTCGGGCAGGCATGTCATTGGGTGGGGGGCGGTTGAAGTCAACATCGTTGCAGGGGCAACAATGCTGGGCAGGCACGGCGACCTGCAACGGCCGGGCCGATGTTCAGCCGCGCTGGGTTGGGCCGCTGCAGAATGCCATGCATTCCAATCAAGGGATGTGGCTCCAATCTTCCACACTTGTACTTTGTGGTCCGTAGTCCGTATTCAGTCTTTTTGCAAGAATACGAGTACTTCGTACTTCGTACACGTATGAGGACTGCCGGGGCTGGCTTGTCCTTCGCCAGCATCATCTTGTGGGCCAGTTCCACCAAGCATCGTCAGCGCAGATTGTCGAGATGAGCAGCACCCATGCGAGTTGCGGGGCGCAGGCGATTTGCTTTTGCCAGCATCGGCTTTTGGCGAGTCCGGATTTCCAGCCATGCGCTGTATCCTTGCATTGTCTCGCCCACCGAGAATGATGGCCTGGCCAACACAATGCGACGGCATCGCATGATTGGCCCTGTACGCCCCGATCCGTAGACAAGCCGCATTTCTCATATCAGTCGCAAGCGTTTAGAGAGGCTATCGAGTCGTGTACGAGTACGCTCTTTACGTTCCATTTATTCCTGCTTGCTAGTACTTGTACCTACCCTAGACCAACGCCTCGGTCACCGCTCCTTCGGGTCTCCTCGGAGAGGAACTGCTCGCAGGGATCGCAAGACTCTTCACCCTGCACGCCAAGCGAGGTCCACTGCCATGAGACTATTGGCCGTTGTCGGCCGTTGCGTGGCCCAGCATGTCGGCTAGCCGAGGCCAAGGATCTAATCTTATCAATCTCCCACCTCCTCCAACCATCCATCACTTGATCAGGTGCCGCCTAGTCACCTGTCCCGCATTCAGTTACCCAATACTCGTACCATCCGTAGCCGTCAAACAGATCCCTCATCCATCCAAGTTACGCCCGTCGCTCATAAATATCCGTCTTCCTCGCTCGTCGCGCTGCGTTTCCTAACCGATTCCGAATCACGTGCAAAGCAGGTCGTCGTCACCATGAAGCTTCTCAACGTCGTCGCGGCCCTCTCCGGGGTTGCTGGCGCCGCCCAGAGCCCGCTCGCGCTGTTCGACAACTCGGCGGAGGTGGCTCGGATCCCGACGAGCTACGAATCTGCCGTCATGGGCCGTCGCATCCTCGGCCTGTCCAAGCTCGCCACCTTCTCGACCGTCTTCCCCGAATCGTCGTCCCCCCACGGATCCGGCCGCCACGGGTCGCAGGCGTTCGAGAGGCGTCCCGATGGCCTGGGAGGCGTGCCCATCGGCCTGATGGACTATATTGCCGACTGCGAGGACGACGGCAACCCGACCATCCTGGCCATCAACATCGGCACGAGCTTCAAGAACGTCCGCGCCGGATCCAACATCACGCTATCCCTGCGGTGGACGCCTCCGTACCCGCCGGCCAAGCGCATCTCCTTCTACTCCCGGCTCGCCGCCTACATTCCCTTCCTCTCCCGCGACTGCCCGTACAACACGGCCCCGGAGCACCCGGAGATCCCAGACACGGTGCCGTACTCGGCGGCCAACCTCCCCCGCTTCTCCCTGATCGGCTACCTGGAGAAGATCGACGCAAGCGAATCCGCGGCGACGGACCTGGCCGTGTGCTACACCAAGAAGCACCGCGATGCCAGGTACTGGCTGCCGGGCAACCGCATCCACGAGAGCGAGTGGGTGAGGCTCGTCGTGACAAAGGTGTACTGGATCGGCGGATTCGGCGACAGGGCGTACATTGGCTGGATCCCCCTCGACGAGTGGAAGGAGGTGACCAAGGCTGAGTGGGAGTCGATCCAGTTGCCCGGAGAGAAGAAGGGCTGGAGCGAATGGAGCATCGACCAGGCTGGCGAGCTGTAGTGGCCGTGGGCGTGTGCGCTGTCTCAAGAACCTCGCTGCTGGGCTGGTCGCCGTGATTGGCGGGCTACCTAGAAGCCAGAGACGCATTGTTAAGCAGTCATCGCTTGATGGCATCCCTACTCAAGTAAAGGCATTTTATGATAAAGGCTCCCAGATTTATGGCTCTTTTTTTCGTGCGAGTGATTCTGTGGTCATGACACCGAAGCAGCCCATGGTTCGTCCAGTGGTCATCCAAGGCGAGTTTCAGTCCGGTCTGCCGTCAACGCAGATGGAGCAAATGTTTGGATGATGGTTTGCAAAGAACAGGCAGTGAGTTGGTCACATCGACTCCCGATCCTGTTTTGGCATCGCCTCAACATGGCTGCTCGGAACAGTTGCATTACGCCTCGTTGGCTCTTCACTTTAATGATCAGGCATCTACGCCGACGACGCCACCTGGGTAATTGAGTGCCGCGAAATAAGGCCTCAAATAAAGTCGTCCGAGATTCCCAAATGACAGCTTGACGGCCAACAGTCTCATTTGCCGTGATAGGGCGCCCCGGCATCAGCAGCCTGCAGGCACCGGCGCTGCAAGGAGCAGGGCGGCGGCGGCTGCATCCGTTTGCGGTGACACAACGTGGGAGGTGCAGCAGTCGGCGGTCACAAATCGTGTCTCCCGGACTCGCAATCAGCTTCCGACTGCGGTTCTCTTTGGCTTCGGTAAGCAGGAATGTGGACTGAGACAGGCGGGCGGAAGCGCTCCCTGTTTGTGCGTCCGCGCCGCATGAGGCGGTTCAGTCCCGTCATTTCTCGGGTCGGGCAACAGCCTGCAAGTAGATTATGCACCGAGCACTGTTTGCTGCAGGTAGGTGGACACGGCCCATGCGTGGCGCTGGGAACCGGTCTCAGATCCCGCTGCTTGGGGATGTCCGTGGGCGGGAGGGAGGAATTTACTCGCACTTGATCAAGCTCTCCTCGTACATACAGCACGGAGTCGGAGCGGAAGCCTTCCAGAAGGCAAGCCGCTACTACGGTGGAGTGGTACTGCAGCTACAAGTACGGATGCGGTGGCGGGTGTGCAGCCGCTGTAACGTCCAGCGCGGGGGTGCGCACAGCGGGGCGGCGGGCGAGTCGTGATTGATAGTGGCCAGGTCGCCAAAGTCACCACGCGCGCGGCAGCGGTACCTCTTGGCCAGCATGCGGTACCTGGGCTCTCGCGCCACGGCTTCCCCGAAAGAGGTTGTGTGGCGAGATGCGGGCCCGACCCTTCGCCCCTAATTCCCCCGTGCCACGCTGAGGCCCCGGCGCCTTAGCACCCGGAACTGACCTATCCAGAAGCCCCGTTTCGCCCGTAGATCGATCACTAGGTAGGTAAGGCACCTCAGTTAGTACTGTGCGGCGTACAGGGCAACGGGCGCCGTTGGCACTCGCGGGCAACCCCTGGGGTCCGCTGTCACACCACCCCGACTCCCCAATTCGGCCGCCTGAGCCTCGTACCCACCTCGCCCGGCTCTGGCAACGGGACCTCCGCTCATCGCGTTTTGTGTCTCCTCGACGACCTGCCATCCCACGAGCCTCGAGCAGAGCATACGTGCCGTCCCCCGCCCCGTCCTCGCATCGCCGTATCGCGGGCCGTTGCATGTCCACGCCCGCGGCCTGCTGCTCCCTGGCTGCTGCGGAACATCCCCTGCGTCGGCCGCCGCTCGTCGCACCGTCCGTCGACCTCGCGGCTGACGCTGCCATCGGACGAAACGAACGAAACGGACCGCATCAGGTCGCCCCTGGGCCTCCCCGGCCAGGCCCCTCCGCCTGGCATCGCACGCCGGCCGGCACGCCGCCCCGAACCGTCTTCTTCCTCTCTCCCTCGTCGCAAGCCTTGAGCGGGATGGCTGCCCGTCGCCCGTCCGAACCATGACCCCGAGGCCGCCCCCATTGGGCGTCCCGCCGCGACAACCCCAACGAGGGCTCAGCTCGACGCTGGGGGGCCAGCGACCCGCCCATCACCAGCGCTCCCTGTCGCAGCACCATCTCTCCGCGTCCACGTCGCCCGTACGCAAGGACACCCACTCCGATTCGACCAGCGAGCCCGCCGATGCTGCCCAAAGTCGCCATGTCTCCACTCCGAGGCGCGGAGGCTCGAGGCTGCGGCTCGAGCTGTCCAGTGACTCGGGCACCGCGCCCCCGTCGGCCACGGCATCGCCGCAGAGTCTCACGCCCTCGCGAGTGATGCCCATGGGCGACGCCGTGGACATGGACAGCATGAGCCCGGCTCTGTCCCGCGCCTCCCAGCAAGACCCCGACAACGTTCCGATGCCGATGCCGCGACGCCGCACACAAGCTCCCCAGCTCCCGGTAGGGACTCCGCGAATCTTGACACCCGCACCGGCGCAAGTCAGGAGAGATCCCCGGCCGAAGCCGTACACCGTCGAGGTCCCGACCGCCGCCCCGCGCTTCGTCTCGACCAGCCGACGCGATGCCCCAAACCGGGACGTCTTCAGCAAGGGTCTCTTCTCGGGGCATGCGGATTTCTTTCCCTGGACCGGCCGTCACCGCGAGGACGAATGGAGCCCCGAGGCCATACAGAAGGGGACCTGGGACCGGGGCAGCCAGAACGAGGCGGCGTCGGCCCGCCTGGCCATCTTCCCCGCGCTGAAGCAGAAGAGCGGCCTCAATGCTCTGTCCACCATCTTTATGGGGGTCCTGAACCAGCGGAGGCATAGGGGCCAGATCACCGCCCCCTCGACCTTCAAGCCGCCGCCCCGGGTAACCTTGACGGATACTAAGCGCGAAGTCTGGCTCAAGGATCTGGCAAACCCGGCCATCTCGCTTCGACGCCTCAGCAGGACAATCCCCCACGGGATTCGGGGCAGAACGCTCCTCGATCAGTGTTTGAACAAAAGCGTGCCCACGGAGCGTGCTCTTTGGCTTGCCAAGTGCGTCGGTGCCAACGAGATTCGAGCGTTTAAGCGAAAAGGCGCCGGCGGAGCATTTGTCATGGGCGGCGAGTCTAAATGGGTGAGAGACTGGACCGTCTTCGTGGAGCAGTTCGTCGAGGCGGTGGCGTCAGCTTTCGACGAGGCAGACTGGAAAGCTAGAGTAACCTATGCGTAAGCCCCTACCCATCCCTTTTGGTTATTTCATGATGGATGAGGGTTAACATCGTGGTGCAGAATTCGGCTTGCAACGAATCTGTATTCTGAGCAGCTTCTAGACCGCGACCATTACTTGGATTGGATCATGTGCGGGTTGGAAAGCAGCCCTCAGTCGAGAATACCCATGTGGATATTAATTGCCCAGATAACCTGGGCTGATCTTCTCCGCTCGCGAAAGCATGGATGCCGACTGGCCTTTGCCTTGCTTGGGCATCTGCACACTGTACATGGCTCCATCCATCTCACGTCTTGTTGATTTCGAAGCTGACTTGGAATCCAAAGATTTATAGCGATCCCGATCGAGACATCTTGATCCAGCTATCGAGCCAGCTCTCAGGCCTGCTGAGGGCGCTCCTCGTGAAGAACCCAGAAAACCTCATCTCTCCTGACCTCTGGCCAAAGTATCGAGAGACGTTGAGAGCGTCGTTGCCCGTCGACGATGACGTTTCTCAAGGCGCATATTCTAAAGTCAATGCGAGAAATGCGCGGCTCTTGGTGGCAAATACCACCTCGGCGCCGGCCGGCCGACAAGATCTCGTCAGGCTTCTGGATTCGGCTGCCCAAGGCCAAAACGAACGCGAACTCGCCGCGAAATGCTTGGCAACCCTCGACGACAAATCCGAGATTGTCAAGGTTGCTGTGGAATGGGCCACGTCTCTCCACCGGCCTGGCTTGGCCAAGATATACGTTGTCGCAAGTCTCATCAAATCGTGGAGCACGTTCAACATCAGCGCCACGCAGCCAATTCTGGATATCCTGAGCGACATACGCCCCGGAGACAAACGTCGCAGCAAGTGTGTCTTCCATCTCGTTGCCGAACTCGTTCGATCCCGTCTCTTCTCTGTACCTCTGTACATGCAGTGGCTCATTGGACGCGGCGGATTGCACGACGCCGCCGACATCGACCCGGATGATGGGCCTTGCGCCTCCAGGCTACTGATCGAGCTGCCCGTCTACTGCCTGCCCGAAAGCCAAAAGGCTCAGAGGAGTAATCTTCTTCGTCGCGCCGGGCAGTATTCGACGACTGACGAAGCCAACGACATTTCGAATGCCTTGAGATGCGTGGATGACACGCTGGGTCTGTCTCCGCACCTCGCCGGCGCCGATTCGCAAAAGAGAAGCACCCCCCTGCGAAGCTTCCCCCTGAGAAAGCTCCTGCGAAGAGTCTCCCACAGCAGCAAGGCGGTTCAGACTGCTATCGGTGCGCATCTCCGTTACATATTCACGACCGAGCTCCTCGGCAAAGTCGACTCCGTCATCGCCCTGTCCATATTCCACTCCGTTCGCGCCATGCTGGAAACCGTCGAAGACTTCTTCATGCTGTCGCATGTCTTGAAGGTTTGCTCCACTGCCTCAGACGTGGAAGTCTTGGCAGCCTGTGTCGACACCCTCAACTCGCACCTGGAGGTCTTCTTGGCTCTGGGGTGTGCGGATGCCCTGTTCAGCATTCTCGTTGACCGACTGAAGGCCGTAACCAGCGAGCAAGGAGTTGCTGTCCGGCCGCTGCTGGCGGCGCTCTGCAGCCTGGCACGAAGGTTGCCTTCCCAGGAGGAGGTTGCCAAACAGCTGGTGAGAGAGCTCGCCCAGAATGAGCGGAGCAATGCGATAGACGCATGCTCCCCCGTCTCGGACAACATGTCCATGCAAACCCAGAGTGCCGAGGGCGAGGTGTCGGAACAAATCGACAAGCTTCTCGCAAGCGGTAACACCATCGATCACCCGACTATGAATCGCCTGTTTCGAAACATCATACCCAAGGTGGAAGCTGGCTGGGCCAAGGGAGACGAGAGCCGCAGGATATTCGCGTCGCTGCTGGCCAGGCTACGGGTGTTCGACAGCCAGCATTTCGACAAACTCATGGCAGACTGGGCCAGCCACATCCGAACACTCACGTTCCGCCCGCCGCTTTTGGAGCTGTTCCCGCTCCTAGCTAGCCTCGGGTGCCTGTCGATATCTACTATCCTTCACACAGCGAACGCCGGAGCCCTTGCCATGGAAGAGTCGCCGTTGCACCCCAGCGCGATGCCGTCCGGGTCGGCGGTCTACCTGCAGGAACTCCTGCTGCTGCTCATAACGGCACTGCCCAAGTCTACGTCTCTCGACAGCGACGAGACATATCGGTTTGGAATCCAGCAAAAATCGGCAAGGTCGGAGCAGCCACAAGGCTTGCTCCTGTTGATTAGAAATGCACTAGTCGAGTATTCTGCGCTGCGAGACCGCGCCCCCGGACGCGACTTTCTGCTCGACGACGCCGCATTCGAGGACCGCCTCCTCGAGACACTTAGATACCTGGTTGTGGCAGACTCGACCGCAGTGGCACAGGTGCTGAATATCGGAAACCTGCCGGTTGGTGCGATCTCATTGGTCCACAGGGTCATCACCAAACTTCTCGTACCGGACGACGACGAGTACTTGGAGACGTCGTTTGACCAAATTCTGAGCCTCGCAAATGAGCTGACGATGCCGTTCTGCCAGCTCAAGCTCAACCTGGACCTCTCTGCTCCGCAGCGCTTCTCGGGGGAGATGGAAGACGACAACTCGTCGCGATTCGAAGCCTTTGCCAAGGCCATGGATCGCGCGATTGAGGCTAGGAACATCATGTGGACGGGTATGCTGCCGTGCCTGAGCCAGGACATTACTCGGAACCTGAGCAGTCAGGCCCAAACAAGGTTCTTGGACCTGATGCCGTCGCCGAAGTCCACGAGCTTTGAGGACGGCGCCGTCAGCGAGCAACGCATCCATCTTGCCGAGAATCTGCTTGGGGTCCTCCAGGCCATCAATTCCGGCCAGCTGTCGTCCAAGTCGGCCCAGCTCACGGTGAGCCTGGTGGAAAAGCTCTCTGACCTGTGGGAGATGATCGCATCCACCGACGAGGAGCGAGTCCAGGCTCGGAAAGTGGTCCTAAGCCACTGGCTCCCTGTGCTGTTGAGATTCATCACCCTGAACAGCACGCCCCCGGAGCCTCCACAGACCCCCAACCCCAACCAGCCAAACGGTGCGAGGGTGCCGATGGCGCCCAGCTACGAAGCCAGAGCCCGAATCATCCTCGTCCTCTGCGGCCTCCTCCTCGAGCTCGATTCCCAACCGCAGACGACGGGAGGCGCACTGTCCCAGGAGGTGTTCGACATTGCGGTCCTGCTGGTCGACGCCCTCCCAGAGGACCTTCGCGCCCAGTGCGCCAGAGCCATCCTCTTCATGCCGGGCAGCACGGCAAGCACCAGCACGACCTCTGACCCGCGGCTGTACTACCTCTTCAGCGTGCTGCCGCCAACATCGGCGGAGAACCTGAAGCTCGCGCACAGGGACAAGGCGTCGGTCCCCTACAGCGCCGCGGCTAGGGGCATGGGCGCCATGTACGGCATCGGGCCGGCGTCGCAGGAGCGGCTCACCCCGTTCATGCTCCGGCGGTGGGAGATCCTGCGCGAGCCCACGCCCAACGTCGGCGAGAACGACACAAGCCTGAGCCTCGGCCTGTTCGAGGCCATCAAGATCCAGTGACGCCTCCCGGCTCGGTGTCCACGTATATATCATATCCACGAGCCGGCCGTGGGCGCACGGAACGCGGCAGCTAGAGCCGTCGACCGGCGCCCATACTACCCTGTCCCTTGGGGGCGGGGCATTATACGCCTGGGGCTGTTTTACTTTGTCTTTTTTCTTTTCTGTACACATGTTTCTCGACACGAGATACCCCCCTGCACGACGTTACGAACACGGAGAAAGAAGGAGCATGGGGCCAAAGGCGCACAGACTGCGGGGGGG
>JALHCA010000581.1:0-72361 GCA_024340505.1 Tolypocladium nubicola
ACGACGCTCTTCCGATCTCGAGCGGCCCTCGGTGCGGGCCTCGCGGCTGCGGCGCGCCGTGCTCGGCGCCGCCTGCGCCGCCGTCGACCTGCTGCGCAACCCGCGCTACGCGGTGCCGCTGCTCGTCAACCTCACCGGCAGCGTGTGGTTCTTCCTGCTCATCGGCCAGGCCGGTATGTTGTCGGCCTTGGCCTCTCGGGCCTCGGGGGCGGTGCTGACGCCTACTCGCAGAGCTGAGCTTGACGGTGCCCATTGTCAACACCCTGGCGTTCCTCTTTACGGTTCTTGGCGAGTGGTATGTCGAGGGCAAGGTCATCAGCAAAGGTAAGGCGGCCGTGGTCTCTCCCTCTGCCTTGGCGTGACACGTCGGTGCTAACAGGCGTAGACACCGGCATCGGCATGGCTCTGTCATTGGTCGGCATCGCCCTGTGTGTTCATAGCAAGACTTAAAGGTTTCCTCATGTAGACTTCATTTTCATCGATATAGAACGCCCCCCGTTCATGGCGGTTCAGAGAATAGTGATTCTCTTCCCGCGTTGTCCTTGTGTCGTCTGCTTTTGCCAACTCCCTGTAATTCGTACTCCGTACCACACTGGCAACCCTTTGACAATGCTCATATCAAACCGTCTGCTCCAGGCAGCGTGTTTATTCAAAAGAAAGTCCTGCACCCATGCTCCCGCTTGTCCCCGTCTATAGCCCCGGCCATCTATCTCGTATGCAGACCCTGAAGCATGTATGAAACCAAGATCAACAGGAAAGGCGAGCCCGCGCCCGACTGCTGTAATAATACATTGCACCATGCTTTTCCTTTTCCCGCGCGCCCGCTTGCTAATCATAGTCCATCCCGATCCGTCTGTTCCGTTGGTGCCGATGCTCATCCTGTGATATCCTTCGTGTGTGCTGATACGGCCGTAAAAAAGGAGGAATTCTTCGTCAGAGCGACTCTGAAGCATTACGATTAAGCGTTTCCGTGTCGTCATTGCTGTGATTCGTTCTTTTCCCCGGCCGCCGCTGGCTACCCTTCTTCCATCATCGCAGTCGAGCCCGCAGCCAGCGCAGGACGCCCCTCAGGCTGGGATCCTCGACCGTCCAGCGGCCGAGAATCTGGTCCGAAGCGGCAAGTTCCGCGTAGACAAAGTCGTCGGTTATCGACGCGAGCTCCTTTTGCCGCCGCCATCCAGAGTCAGCCGCAACTTCTCCATCGGCATCACCACTTTTTTTGTCACCACCTGGGTCTCGACGGTCCGACTTACCACGCGCAACTGGTGGTCGCAAGCCTGTAGCTGTGGCTGAACGGCCGAGTGCGGACGCTGTCCTTGCAAGATGTGGTCTCGCAACTCGACCCAGCGTTGCGCAGCGCCTTGCCGCATGTAGATCTTCTGGCCTTGGTGCCGTCTCGAAAAGGCGTCCAGAAGAACCCTGTTTGCAAGGACATCGCGCAATTAGTCTCAAAGTCTCACTGGAAGTTGCAATCCCGGCTACCCGCCCAATCAGGGGAGCCCAGCCCAAGCTTCATCCAACATGGGGGTTCGCGGGAGGAAAGAGACGACGCACTGCTTCAGCTCGGCTTTGGTCTGCTCCTCCTCTCCGCCCTGGGTGACCGGCACCCTCGTGTCGGCGGCGCACTCGAGGATGTGATGGCCGTCGATGGTGCACTGCCGCAGCGCCGCCCAGCCTTCCGTGTAGTAGTCCTCTGCGTTTTCGGGCTCCGCAGGCGCCGCGGCGATGTAGTACTGCAGGGTCCGGAAGTCCGCCAGGATCTCGGCCACTCGCGCTGTGCGGCATTCGTTGACTGCGAAAACAACAAAGCTCACGCGTCAGCAGGCGCTCAACTCGTTTTCCCCCGTGAGGGCTTGTGAGGCAGTTTTGATCCGCCCCGTGTGCGCTTCACTCTTTCTCCCCTTCCTCCGATGTTGTGGCCTTTGCCTTTCCAAGGGGAACACCCCGAACTGGTATGAGTGTGGCCTCGCAAAGAAAGAGAGCAAACCTACATCCATCCATGATGCCAAAGAGAGAAGCATCAGAGTAGGAGCCGACGGCAGAGAATGTCGAAGTGGTCATGAGGATGAGCTGGTGGTGGAGATGTCGAAGTGCGATTTGGGATGCGTCAAAGCCATGAAACGAAAACAAAGAGATGCCGGCGCGCCGTAAATATATGTTCGTCGGGTTTAAAGGGGGACTCGCGAGCGGCCGCGGTTCGTTCCCAACGAAAAGCAAAACATTATTCACAACTGGGAGGAGAGGGAAAAAAACAGATGGCGCAAATTAATTTGCAAGGAGGAGGAGAGCTCATGGCGCGCGCGGCCTTGCCAATCCGATGGAAGGGCCGCACAGCTCATGACCAGCCCAGCCCAGCGCAGTCGCAGTCCCACAGCCAGCCGTCGTACATCATTGATCGTCCCGAAGGCCGCGAGGGCCCGGGGTGACTGTCTCTTGGGACGGGCAATCCGGCGGAACGGGCTTTGAACCACATCCAATGGCTCGGGACGCGCTCCGCGTGTCTAGCTGTCAGGTGCATAGGGCAGCTCCGTTGGAAGCACAGTGGTCTCAAGGTCACCGTGGCGCATCGAACAATTCGCAACTCTGAGAGGGCAGGCAGGCAGGGCCAGGCTGGACCATCAGCTAGCACAAGGCCAAGGTGAGCACCAACGAGAGGCCAGGCCTTGCCAATGGGTCCGGACGGATATGCCACCGCCGGGCAGCATGTCGTCGCAAGCTCAAAGCTGGACCAAAACCCACTCCCCAGCTGTTGTCTAGCAACACCCATTGTCCAACCGGAGCCTTGGGTCAGCCTTATTTCATTCCCGTGCTCCAAGTCTCCTCTGCTCCACTCCGCTGGGCAAAGCCATGGCGGCAGAGGGGAGGGGGGAAGGGTCTCGCAATCCTGCAGGTTCAAGGGCACTAGACGGGGAAGACGAGGGGCATGGCGAAACGAGTGGCAGACGTTTCATCGGACGTCGGGGTCATGGCAGCGGCATGACGACAACATGGCAGACGAGCGCCCTGGGATTCGACACGACGAGTGGCATTGTGTGTGCGCCACGCTCGTGGGTCAGGGCTCATCCGCCGGCGCCTCCATCTCCATGCGTACGAAGTACCGCACGTACTTGTACATGCGTGCAGTGGACAGGCGTTTGAGAAACGGCGAGCGACCAGGTGAGGAAGATGCCGAGACGAGTCGGGGAGGGCCAGGCCAGGCTGGGCTGGTCCAGCACCCCGTTCGTGGCGCCGCGGCGGCTGCGGCCCGCGAGAACGGATAGGGACGAGGATGGGAGTCGTGCCAATGTCGTCGAGCCGTGGGCCTTGTGATTGGGCCCCCAGGCGTCGCTCAGCTAACGCTCGACAACGCAGCTTTGCCGTTCTGGGCCGTCGCCATGGGACCTGCAGGCATCCGGGGCGGCGTCGGCCAGCCAATGGCAGCGGCCAGGCTCGTGGATGTTCGTGGCGGCCCGCGGGCAGTCGGATCGGCTTCGCTAACGGCGCCGCTGTCAATCCGGCGACGAGATTGGATGACGGAAAAAGCAAGCAAGAGGGAGATTTGGACGGGAGGCTTGAGAGCGTCGTCGGAGACCTCAGGCATCTATCTCACGCGATCCAGGCAGCCGTTGGAAATTGTTAGCGCAGCTACGGACTCCTCGCGGAAGCCATGGGCTGTAGGGCGCATGGCGTTCATCCCACGTCGTGCCTGCCATCCGTGCCCACCGATTGGGTGCATCGACCAAGCCGGCCGTGAACTATCATTTCTATATCAGAATCACCTGCATCAGACGCACGCTCAGACCTCAGCCATTCGTCCTCGGCCGAGATCAGGCCGGTGACCCGAGCATCCGGCCGTGCGTGCAACTGCGAGATCCAGCGCGGCGGTGGGGCCGCAAGGGCCGCCCGCGGTGCCATCCCCCGTCCTTGGTCGCCCACGATCTGGTGGCCGGCCAGGCCGCAGGCATTTCCGAATCGGCAAGTCCACGGCTCGATTAGGCTGGGGAAGAAAGGGGCAGTGACTCAATTTCGTAACGAGGCACCCGGGGTCCAACTCTAGCCGCCCTCTCAGCCCTGAGGCTGGCACTAATGTGTCATATGCATGTAAGCCTTCTGCGCTGGTCCTGGCTCTTGGTGTACAGTACCGTCTTAAGTGCATTCCTTATTCAACGTTCCTTCAAAGTCAGCATACATCTTGATAGGATGGAGGGCGTCAGCGGCATCAAATCCCACCGCTTTTCAAGGTGTTCTTGGCTGCCTGGATCATAGAGGAACCCTTGATCAGCGTCAACTCTGACCACAGGGTGACATTCGAGCTCAAACAGTTCCATATCGGTAACAAAAAGACTGCAAGGTTACACGGTACCTTCAGCTGCCTTGTTTCTTCGGGATATGAGTCGCGCCGATTGCCGGGACGGACGAGCCAATTAGGCAGCTCAGAGTTGTCAAACTCGTGATATCCAGCCTCACGATCAGCTGTCCCCAGAACTCAGCTCTCTCCTGGACACTGCCCAAGAGAGTTGAAAAGACCCCTGAAACTAGCATCGCTCAGGTTTTACCCGCCATACAGGAGGTCCAAGAGGAAAGTGCCGTGGTGAGACTGGCAATGCCCACTCTCATCCTGTGTCTTATGCCAAACTCGACAAGTCACAGCAACGATGCCTCAAATCGGTCCGTTTCCAAGTCTCATCGATGAGACGCACCGAGAGCTTGAGGGTGGCCTACAGAGCGGTCGCTTCCCCAGCGCAGATCTGACCAAGGTGATCAGCCCCTCACTCAACAAGGCGTGGCTTTCACATACTCTCGGTAGGCCTACTTGACACGCATTGACGAGGCCAATACGACCGTCCATACAATGACGCCCTGGCATTGCGGCGCTCGCGATGAGGAAAGGGTCAGCGGTAAGGTCGGGAGGTTATCTCGACCGTTGAAAGCGTCTAATACGTCCCGAGAATCGCCGAGTTCAGAATAGATCTTTGCATGGGATCCCAATATTGGTCAAGAATTAATTGCCACAATAGACAAGATGCACAACACCGGCAAGAACATCTCAGTCAAGCACAGAGTCGCGCCCTAACAGTCCACAGCCGGTACAATCCTCCTCCTCGGCACGGGTCCCCATTGTGGCCAACCTCCGCGGCGCCGAGATGCAAGTTTTCAGAGCAGATTTCGCAGCCAACTTTGCCACGTACCTCTCCCAACTCTCCACAACCCGCACAACATCCACACCCTGCCGACGTACGACATCTCAAACAGGCCGACCGAAGAGGGCTTTCAGAGCACAACACTGTGCACAGAGAGTAGGCCCAAGGTCCTGCAGTATCAGCGCTTCGAGTCCGTGTACCTATTGGAACTTCCTCGAGCTCGGATCCTGGGCACGCTGGACCGGACACCCTCACGGCCGTCGCGATGCCCACGTCGAGGTCTACCAGCGCAGTTGACCTATCATCTTCCCAACATCATTGGCTACTGCTTCACAAATGTCGTGCGTGTCAGAAGATAGAATGAGATCATTCATTACAATCAAACTACTACGCCATTGCGAGCCTCCGACTCGAGCACAGATTGTTCCAAACCACAGGCAAAAAAAGAAAGGTAACGGTGGCGCCCTCTCCCATGTCGTCGTTTCTGAATTGGCGATTGAACGAGAGAATGAATGACCATGATTCTTGGGCTATCCAGCCTGTAAGTAAAAGTAAAGCAACACATGGCACGGATCCAGCCCAGACTGGTCGTTACCCCCGGTATCCGAAATCCAGACGCCCTAGCCTTGACCAATACCAAACTTAACCGATGGTGCTCCTGTAACGACAAAACAAGACGATTGATGCTTCGTCAAGAAAACGGTGCATATTTGTCCGGGGCGGTGAATGGATCGAAGAAAGTCGCCGAAAGAGCTACAGAGTTGGCGCGGATGCAATCAGGGCTGACATGACCGCCACGCCTCCGAGTGCCACATACCCAAACACCTCTGCAGCTCGGCGAATGCGCTTCGTTGGGCGATTGGCCTCAGGTTCAGCAGCGGCGGGTGCTGGCGACGTAGCCTCTGGGCGAGAAGGGTTCGAATCCGGTTGCGTGGAAGCATGTTCGTCAACGGGCTTAGCATACGCGCATTCGTCCTCGCCTGGTAGCTTCGAGATATCTGCCGCTTTTCGCTTGTTGGAGAGATGTCTGTCCCCTGGCGCTTGACCGACGGGGTAAACGTCAACCAAGTCATTTATCGCCACGTGAGTGCGCTTAGAAGCAGCAGCATCCACATCCGCAGCTTTCTTGCTCAGTTCAAACTGATATGCCGAGGTCTCGTCAAGGTCAGGCGGTGTAAGCACTGGGTGCTCTTTGTCAGTCTCTTGAAGAGGCGAGCTGAGGAATTTAGCACCAGATGCCAATAAAGCGCTGGTAGATGCCTCGGCAAGGTATGGCTCGTTGAGGGTAAGCACAGGTTGATCATGTTCCTGATAACCTTGGTGCCGGGCATTGCGGTCACTGTTCGCGTCGTCCACACCGGCGTCGTCGCGAATGGGGTCCAGAAAGCGCGATGACTGTCTTGGGGATGTTTGCTTTTCCTCGGCAACAGCAGAAGCAGCAGCAAGACGCTTGTTGAAGCTACGAGCAGAGAAATACTCAAACTTGCCCGTCTTCTCGCCCAACAACTCGGCCATAGTCTGCTGGCTGGACTGCTGCTGGGAAATAGAAGGAACGGCGCCCATGGTATCAGCAATTGGTGGCAGCTGGACGCGCCCGGGCTGAATGCCGTGGCTAGAGTCGATTGATGGGAGTTTGTCAGGCTTGCTTCTGGCTGAAGGCTGTTCCGCATCCACGCCAGGCTTCAGCGTACTGATGGGGTCACAGAACACCCCTACAGACTGGTTCATGTCCTCGGTTGTAGGCGACTGAAACTCAATCGAAGGGAGCGACACGGTTCGATCGGGTGCCGCATCATCGCAATCGCAGGTAGGGCTTGGCAAGCTGCCTACAGGGCTAGGAGCATCTGTACCCCAGTGTGAGCACAATGATCGCCATGCACAGAATCAGATTTTCTTACCTTGATCGAATCCAAATTCGTCGTCCGATTCAAAGTCCATATCATGGTCAAACCCGGAAATCGGCTCGTTGTCGGAGAGATCCCTCGAGGGTTCCCTGCTCGGCGGGAGAGGCGATGATAGCACGGGGAAGGGCACAGGGGACTGGGCAGAGCTGTCATAGTCCTCCCAGTCATCCACAGCCTCGTCGACTTGATCGGAATGCTGTCCCACCAAAGTTGGAGGCAACATAGGGCTCTCAGCCCCATTGTCCTCGTCGGACGTCAAGTCGATAGCGACGACCTTGGAGAGTTCAGCCGGCTGAGCTGGGTGGATGTCGTTCTCAAGCAGGGCTCGAGTGCTATTCTGGATGCTCATATCCTCATCGCTGGTATCATCTTCCATGTCACTGTCATCGGGCACCCTAAAGACCAAGGGGTTGGCTTCGGGTCGTCTAAAATATATTAGTAGATGGATTACACAAGTGGATCGGGAAAGGCAGTCTTACATCTCGGTCCCGTAGTTTAGGGTGACTTTCATGACACACGGCGGAAAGTCCTGCGCGTTCCTCTCGACGGCAATGCCAAACTTTACTATGTCCCCCTGTGCGAGCAGCTGCTTTTTGTCCTGAGCGAGGCGGACACCGTTGTGGAAAGTCCCGTGAAGAGATCCTTTGTCCTTGATGAAGACTCTCTGTTGAACGAGGTTAGCCTTCTGCATAGGAAGACAGAAGATTCGCGGAAAAGGGCCTACCATTTGCGTGCTGTCAAAGCACAATTCAGCGTGCTCGCGAGACATTACGGCGGAATCGATCCAGGCATTTCCGCGAGCTGGCGCCATGTCCCGAACCCTCTTGCTGGTACGTCCGATGGGCACGCAAGGACAATCTTTGGACAGAACCAGGCAGCGTTCTCTAAGGACTGGGCCGGGAGGCGGGCCAAACGAGGCCAGAACAACCTGCACTGCAGCGGCATGATTAGTACATTGCCAGGCCTGCGGCAAAGGCACAGGGTATTGCTGGAGGGAAGCTCACCTTCGTCGGTGTATCGCACGCTCGACATGTTGACGGCTGGCTCAACAGTCGCGAATCTTGGGCGAGATGGCGGTATCCGGGATGAAATGCCACGGCAAAGGTGCCGGGCGTGAGGGGTCGTATCGCGACGCGAGAAACGAGGGTAGGCTTGCACCGGGCGGCAGAGGTGCCCAGTCGCCACGACGGTCACGATGTCTAATGAGCGAGACCAGTCTGGCGAGATCGTTGGAGGGTTTCTGAAGGAAAAGGTCGCGTCGTCTCTGGCCAAGAGAACAGATAGAAGCGTCGAGGCAAGAAGGAGTGTTGCAGGCGTGAAGTGATGATATGGGAGGGGAAAGTGGCTTGGGGGTCCGGATAACAAGGAGGGGTGGTGGGGCAGGGTCGATGCACGCACTGCCGTAGAGAAAAACGGAGTGCGTATCAGGCAGCCGCATCCAGCGATAAGCCAGCTAGCCGGGGGCCTGGGGCAAATCGAAGCTCCTGTGGGTCGGGTTGTTTCCGCACGTTGCGCGAACGCACTGCAACAGGCCTCCTGTGCTCGCAGTGCTGCGGTGCACTGCTGCGGTGCGCAACACTGGGATGCGATGCGACTGGGATCCCGACAGACGAAGAAAGGATGGATAGTCGCAGAAGGCCCTAGCAGCGACGCGGAGTCGACAAGAGCGTTTTCCTTGGACGGAGAGGACGAATGGCGGGAGCTGGGAGGCCCAACATGCAGCGCTCTGGGCCTCGGAGTGCATTGCCTACTGTTGGGCACTGTGCTTCCAACGTAGGCGTTGGTGGGCGCTTGGGGGCTGTGGTTTCAGCAAGGAGTGAGGCGAACGCGGGATTACAGAAGTGTTCTCGGAGCTGCCGTAGCTCTACTTGGTGCGCGGCCCTCGCGACGAAAGGAGCGGTCCCTTATGATATGTAGGTACCGCTAGAGGCGCCAGCTCCGAGTGAGTGGAGAGCATCGAACTGACGACAGCGTCTAGGGTTCACAACGGCATACCATGCTGGAATGTGGGTGAGTTCTGAGCATCTGACCAGCAACACGACGAGGCCTTCCTGGAGCCACAAAGGCTCGTCAGCTCCAGGGCTGTCTGCTGACCTGCTTGCCTGCCCAAGCTTGCCCTACCTGACTGCCGCTATCTTGCATGTGGCGGGTCGCAGTCTGTAATGTAGGTAGGTAGCACACCACACCATCACTCCACCACCAGCACTCCCAAAACATTGACCGCCAGTCAAGGATGGCGTCGTTTGTGACATGCACACATGCAGGTTCAACTCTGGAAATACTCCATGCCTTCAGCAACAGAACATGTCTTCTCGGCTGTCAAAAGGAGCAGCCCGACATGCGCCGCAAGCGGGGAGAAGCACATGATGGTGACGCCAGTTGGTCCCGCGTCACGCGTTAAGTGGTTCAGGTCTTGGGCTATGACGTGGATTGCTGGGCGCGGGACAGGGATCTGTGGATGCCCCATCATTGGTGGAGACTACCCGCGAAGAGCGGTGTCAGTGCCAGCCCGCCCAAGCCGCCGCTGTGCAGGAATGGCGGGGAGAGCAGAGACACTGAGCGACTGATTGGCAGCGCCCTCAGCGCCCGCGGATGCCCGCTGCAGCCCAGGCGAGCCCGCTGCAGTCCTCCACCGACTGACCACTAGTCTTCTTAAAGTTCCAGGTTGGTCATGCCGGCCCGCTGACGCCTACCCACGTCGCCGCCACCACGTACGATTAGGTTTATTATCCGCGTTCCTTTTCGCCGCGATTAAATAGACTTCTGTTTCTTCTTTTCCTCTCCTGCCCTCCTCCTTTACAGCCCTTTTCGTCCTCCTCGACCCTGACCTATCGCCAGAATCAAGCTGCGACCGCGCACGCCTGCCCAGCTCGGCCGTTTTGTCTCCAGCCCCCATGGAGTTTGTGAAGCACAATAGTTCCTTCGAGACAGCGACCAAGGCACACAGCAATAACCTCCGACGTGGCAGACCGAGGACACCGTCGTGACACCGTATTGCCTCGCGGAAACCACCCGACCACAACAACCGCGGCATCGGGAGCGCGAAGCACGACGATACCGCGTCGGCCTGGCCGGGACTGACTCTCGTTGCGCAACTGTACCGCAACACGGCACCGCACGGCACCACCCAGCCAAGATGATGAACCACGCCAGAGTCAAGGCCCTCAAGGGTAATGGCAAGACGGTGTCGAAGAAGGCACAAAAGTCCGGCCGCGCATCCGGCACCGTGACGCCGCAGGGCTCCTCGCCCATGGCCTCCCTGTTGACGTCACCATCCCACTCGGCGGCGCAGAGCCGTGTGACTTCTGATGTGAGCGACAACGGAGATGACGGCGAATTTGATCTCGACGACATGATGTCGAGCATACACTCAGGCGGGTCTGGGGCGTCGACTCCCGAGGACGGCGTCAGCACCTTTGACGTCGATGCTCTCATCGAGGGTCTGCAGAACCGGAAGCACAACAACACCGACGTTCGCGAGCAGTACCTCGAGGCCTACCTGAAGGCCATTCGAGTCCGGTACAACCACGACACCCACCTGTGGTTGGATGATGCCGCTGCGAGCCTCGCGGATATCTTCCTCAAGAACTCGAACCGCGGCGCGACGGCCAGGGAGCGCCTGCTTAACTTGCAGGCCTACTGCTTGACGGTTGGAAGCGTGGAAGATGTGGACGTTTTTGAGGCAGGAAGCAAGGTTCTCAAGCAGATTCTGGTCGACGAGGATGACGATGAGTGTCAAGTGTTCGCCATATACGCCCTGTGCATGACTGTCTTGTATGGGGGTGGCCTGGAAGAGGCGGCCCTAGAAGTCATGGAGTTTCTGGTCGAGATTGTACAGACCGACGGCGAAAGCATCGAGGCGCACGACAACGCCGCCGTCGTTGCCGCAGCTCTCCGGGGTTGGGCCTTTGCGGCCAGCCACGTGTCCGACTACTCAGACTACGCCGACGCCGCCATGGACGCATTCGTGGACCAACTGGACAGCACGGATACGGAGATTCAGTCGAATGCCGGCGAATGCATCGGGCTCATCTATGAGTCGTCGCGCAACCATGAGGAGGAGACGGGGGAACCCTTTCAGCTCCCGTACGACCCGCAGAGACTGATTGGTCGGCTGAACCAGCTCGTCAAACAGAGCGCAAAATCAGTGTCCAAGAAGCACCGCAGGGGTCTCCGAGAAAGTCTCGTCAGCGTCGTCACTTCGCTCGAGAGGGGTGTCGGTCCATACTACTCCACCGCGCTCTACATTCCGGAGAAGGACACCTTTGTCCCTGCATCCCTGCGAACGGACGACGGAAGGGCCGAGTACGGATATCGATGCAAGCTGCGGCTTGGGAATCACACGGCCAGCATCGACTCATGGTCGCTCTACTCGCGGGTCAACCTGATGAAAATCATATTCAGGGGCGGCCTCCAGAACCACGTGTTTGTCAACCCTGTCGTTGAGGAGTGCCTGGAAGACGCCGACTGGGGAGAGTTGCAGACAGGAGCAGAGCGCGACAAGAAACCGAAACCCTCGGCAAGGCTTCGCAAGAGATGACTGCATTGCCACTTGGCCTTGGACAGGAGGCTGGCTTGGCACGGAACCTGACGACTTGGAAACATGAGCATAAATACCTGGGCGGTGACTGGCGTTTAATCATCAGTACTGATTCATGCTTCTTTTTGGGTACACACTTTGAGATCTGGTGTATCGACTTCAGCATACAATTAGAGTAGAAACATGAAAGTCCTAAGCTCCCTGTGCAAGTGATCCTTTCCTTTTGGTTACCGCGAGGTGTTGCTCGGGGTATGTGATGCGACATCGGCTCCATGAGCCGGTGTGCCTCGGCAACCCCAATAGGGCTTCAGCGGATACTTGGAGGGTTGTCGAAGAGGCCGAAGCGATGTACTTTCGCTCAATGGCCGGGAACTTCTGAGCGTTGTGTCCGCAGTACGACTCGAGCGGCGGAGAGGTGCTGGCATCCAGCATCCGCATGCGAGGCAGGCTGCGAGGCGTCGGCGGGAGTACGGTACTGCGGAAAGGGAAAACATGCCCAACGAGCATACGGGGGCGGTGCTCCAGTCACCTGCCCACCGGTGATGGCTCTTCTTCACCTCATCGGCAGGCCCGTCAGGATCAACTCGGTGGACGGACGCCTTGTCCTCCACGCAAACAAGCCTGGCCCGTGGGACCCGAGATGTCCCGCGCGTGCCACTCGCCCGGCCGGTCGACGAGCTCCTGGGGGCATCTCGCCAGGGGCTTGCCTTTGCACGAAGGGATTTGCTGTGCGGCGCGCTGGGGTGCTGCCGGTCTTGTTCCGCGAAGGCGGGTGCTGGCTGGTCTTGTCGGGAAGACTTGGACGCGGTCGACATGAGAAACGCGCATGGCGAGTGTGCTGGCCGGGCCGCGTGGGTTCGAAGTTGAGAGGTGTCGGTTAGCTGCGCGCTCGATTTGTTAGTAGTGGGCACAGACTGGTGGCCGCCTGTCCGCGGCACGGCCGTGATGCCGGCCTTTGGGCGCAGTTGATGAGAGGCGAGTTGGGAGGTATCGTTGGCATAGGCAATCAACCGAAGCATCTGGTCGAATACGAGGGTTTACAACCGGGCTCACAATCGAGACAGGAAGCAGCGATTCACTGGAGACTCGCCGATGCCAGCATCCGTGAACGTCTCTTCCTCAGGGGACACGACCCTATATTCCCTGTTCCCTCGCTATTTCCCACAGTACACCTATCCCCTGTGCTCTCTCCACTTCCTCTCCTATGTGCCTCTCTATTCTCTCTGTTCTCTCCACTCCCCTCTACTCCCTCTACTTTCTCGGCTCTCTCTAAAGGTAGGCCTTGGCGAGTGCCAATACAGATATGCGTGTGCAAATAGTAAGACTCTTAATATAAATGTTTTGCAAGTGCTGCTGTCTAACACTGATGGACGCACATTGCAGACACGGCGCAGCCGACGCAAAAAAGTCTCTAGCAGCGACGACTGCCAACAAGACAAGGAAACTCCAGACACAGCCAGCAGGACGACTCTGCCACCCCGAGACAGCCCAACAGCAGTAGTAATCAGAACTTGGCGAGCCATCGAGACTGGTGCCAATACCGGACGCTGAAAAGCAGAAAGGCACCGAGCATGGAGACGGACGCAGCGAAGATGTGAATCCCGACCCATTTTCCCTCCCCTCCCTTGATGGCACCACTGATGGGCCCTCCGGCGAGGGCACCGATGGAGCAGAGCGCCATCATGGCGCCGATGCGGAGGCCGATGCGTCCCATGTCGGGCGTCGTCTGCGCAACACAAGCCGACCCCAGCGGTACCAAGCCGCCAGAGAAGACGCCAAAGATGGCTGCAAAGGCCACCATGGCGCCCAGGGATGTCATCCAGATCCAGCAGCAGGTGATGACGCTCATAAGCGCTCCCATGAGAGCCAGGATGTTGAAGCTAGTAGGGACGAGTCAGTGCGAGTCTGCCAAGCGTCGGTGTCGGTTCAAGGGGCGTGGCTCACGTGCCGAAACGATCTGCAAGCCAGCCGGCCCCGATTCTGCCAAAGAAGGACCCCGAGTAGGTAATTGCCAGGAGGCTGTTTGCCATTGCGACTTCGACGCCGTGCTCGATTGCATAAAGGGGAATGTAGTAGAACGGAATGAGCAGGCCACAGTAGAGGATCGTCAGGGAGACGCTCAAAGCGAGAAAGCGCCGTTCGAATACCGCCTTGGAGAAGCTATTCTCGGCAGCCTTGGCCGCATCGCCACAAGCGTCGTGACTAGCGACCCCTTTCCGCTCCCGGACGAGGAAGCAGGAGACGACCAGCAGCGGGGTTGAGATGACGGCAAGGATCCGGTGAACCTCCTCCTCCGACACGAGGTGGAAGAGTTTGTTGACGAGGATGGGCCAGAAGATGCCGCCGATGGACGAGCCGGACGCGGCAAGCCCAAGAGCAAGGCCGCGCCTCTCGTTGAACCATTCGGATATGGCTCCGGTAGTGGGATAGAATCTGCAGACTTCACAGTCAGTGACGGGGTTCTTCCGGGTGGAAAGGGGTGTGCCCACAGCAAGGCGTTACCGATGCCGAACAGAAACCCCTGCGATGCCAGAAAGTGCCAGTATTCGACGGACCAACTGGCCAGAAGGAAGGATGCCAGACAAAACGCGGTTCCAAGGCACATCAGCTTGCGCGATCCGAACCTGTCAAAGGCGGGGCCGACGAACAGGCCGCCCACGAAGAGGATGAACAGCTGCACCAGAGGTCATCAGCATCTGCACCGCGCCTTTCGTCTCAGGCTCCCAGGAATAACTTGCCTGGACGCTGCCGATCCAGGTGATGTCCGAGGTGCTTTTGCCTGCCCATTTGCCTTCGTACCGGGCTTGAAACGTGCCGAACGAGTTTAGCAGGCCTGGGGAGCCGGGTCAGCCACGAGTCTCGCGGAGCAGGGCATCACGTCCCACCGAAAGCGTTCATAAAGTTCAGGAACCCGCCGAGGACGACGAGCCACGCGCGGAGGCCGCCGTTAGGAACGCCGATGCGATCGCTGCCGTCCTTTGGTTCGGCGCTGCCCTGCGAGGACGTCGGCCTGTGCGACGCCGCGATGGTGCAGGAATCGGACGACGCGAGGGATCCCGGCCCGGCGTCGGGGGGGCCATCCGCGGCGGGAGCCGGCATCGCGGGCGTTTGGCTGCGGCCTCCTCCGTCGCGTCTGGCTGCCCGGCGGCCGAGGACGCCGCGAGCCAGCTCGGCGGTCCTGGAGAGGATAGACATGTGTGTACGGGGCGTGGCCGGGCCCGGGGGTAGAGCGAGACGGGAACGAGCGACAGAGCACAGGGTGACGAAATCACAGAGAGAGCACAGCAAAGAGAGGCGGGCGAGAGACGGATGCGATGGTTGTCTGCTCTCCGAGGTGGAACTGGACGGCGGCGCACATGTCCAGCACGCCGGAGAGCAGAACAACCAACCGCCCCAACACCACGCGACAGTCACTGCCGCGACCAGGAGTCCGCGTTGATCGCGACGAGTGCATTGTACTTGCGCGGGTTCAGCAGGACAGCCGTGACGAACAGAGCGTGAACAGGAAGGAAAGGCGGGGCCGGGCTTCACGGGACCGAAGGGGAGGAGAGCCCGGAGCCAGCGGGCCCTGGAGCGTCCCTGGCCATGGTGCGTTGGACGGCAGATTCAGGGCACTGGTAGCCATCAGCAGACGGAACACAGCTTGGACATGGCGAAAGCAGGATGGGTGCTGTCCGGGGCTTGATAGGGGCATCGAAGCGTTTGCTCTCCCGGCATCGCGTTTGGACCCTGCCGCGGTCGCCAGCTCAAACGACCAGACGCAGCGCCACAGGACACTTGCAACGAGTGGTCCCATCTCCGTTCGGTCGAGCAACGGCCTGCCTAGCTGTTGACGCGCGACGCGGACGCCGTGTTCCCGAAGCCTGAGGAGGATGCGGTAAGCAGGGTAGCATCATCTCCCGTCTGACGTATCCGCAAGCCAAAAGGGCAGCTAGTTCCCAAACACACCCACGATCCATGGCGGGCGGGCTCTGCCGCGGCAAGATATAAATACACTGCCGTCGGCGTCGCGACGTCGCAGCTCTCGCCTGTGGACGAGAAGCCGACGTCGCACGCCCCGCTGCCCGGCCCCCTCCACGGCGTGATTGGGGCGGGGGCCGCCGTGAAGCGTGGCGGAGCCGGTGCAGATGTCCGTCCACTGCATCTTGGGGGCCAACCAGGTCCTCAATCGGTCCATGTAAGGCACGGGGCTGCTTCCGATAAAGATAAAGAGTCCTACGCGTTCGTCCTTAAATAAGAGCTCTGCCGCTGCACGTCGTCGCGCCGCCCTCTGCCCGGGACCAACACCGCTTCACACCACCGCGTCCGACGCCCACCACCTCGCACGCCACGACTCCAGAGCCACCATGGCCGCCGCCAAAGACGCCATCACCTGCCACGTCCTCGACACCACCGCCGGCCGCCCGGCCAAGGGCGTCCGCGTGCGCCTCGAGAGCGCCGCCACGGCCGCCGCGCCCGTCGCCGCCGCCTTCGAGTCGCACACCGACGAGGACGGCCGCATCAAGACCTGGCTGCCGTACAGCTCGCCCACCTCCTCGGGCGAGGTCCCCGTGCACACCCTCGACGACGTCCTGGGCAGCATCGCCGGCCCCTCGCGCTGGACCCTGCGCTTCGACATCGAGGGCTACTTTGGCGAGGCCAACACCTTCTTCCCCGAGGCCGTCATCATCTTCCGCGTCGAGCAGGGCCAGCACTACCACGTGCCGCTGTTGCTGAGTCCCTATAGTTATACCACCTACCGGGGGAGCTGAGCCATCGGCCAGAAGTCGTTGCAAGTTGCCGCTAGGAGAGCTAGGAGACGAGGGTGCACGGAAGACGATGGTCGTCTGCGTGTGTTGAATGCAGGTGTATTGAGATCTCCACGCGTCGGTCTTCTGCTAGCCAAGAGATGCCTCGCTGTCCATTTCCCTTTTAGACACCCCGAACTCAAACGAATAAATGGCAATATCCAAACGCGAGGATCTGTCGCCCGTTGACCCGAAACGGGGCCATAATATACACACAACTCCATCGCTGAAACAAATAACAAACGCAGTCGTTACGTCGTCAGTTAGTTCAAATGAGCCGTTCGTTCCATCTAGCTCCTGCGGCGCAGCCTGCCCAAGAGGCCCTTCTTGCGGTGATGTTCCGATACATCAGGCGAGGTTGGCGGCGTGTCTTCGTCGTACCTTTTTGAGCGCACACTCTCGCCGCCGTCCTTGGACAGCCGTAGGCTTGACGTCGAAGCGCTGATGAGCTTCGGGGGCTCTTTGTTGGCTGGGTCCGTATCCATAAAGGATAGAGACAAGACGCTCTGGAGCGCCTCCATCTGGGGGCTGATGATGCCGTGGGCGATGGTCTTCTTGTGCTTGTTCAGAAAAGAAAGTCTATGCCGCTTGAGTGCTCGGTCGACAGCGACGTCGTCGTGAGAGATGGTTGCGTTGGGAGACAGGTCGGCGTCGGGGTGCGGGAGCGTCGTGTTGCGGCCTGGCGAGGGTGGTGTAAGTGGTCCGACTGGCTGCGCCATGCGTGCGAGTTCCGAGCAGAAACATACCTTCATCGAACGGCTCAGGGAAGCCAGTGTCCCTGGGCTCGCGACGTGGCTTCGTTACTTTGGGAGGAGACATGACTTGGATCTGTGGGATAGTCCGGGCCTCAGCATCGACGCTCGTGGCAGGGTCCTTCTGGCCAGGCATGATATCGGGTCATGCAGGTTGAACTCGGCAAATGGTGCAGTGCTGAGAGCAGGCAGTGAGACGTTCCGCGCTGACGAAACAGCTCCGCCACGATGTCCAAACAGGGAAGCTCGCAGAGATAAAAGAGAAGCAGCGAGAACAAGGCATGAAGCAATCGCCCGCTCGCACCACAAACACTCCTCAGCAAGGAAGAAAGGAGGAGTGGGTGAATCAAGTCATTTGGAGAGCGGCGCCTCCCCAACAAGACAACAGGGCAATGACGCTTGTCCCTGCACACAAAGGGCCCGGGTGACGAAGCGGGTATTTGGCGGGAACGTTCGAGACGGAGCAAGCGAGATGAGCGATGGGCGAGATGATGAACGGCCTGCGGGGGGTTACGGAGGACAAGAAGCAGGAAATAAAGGCAGTCGGCAAGGATCGTAAACTGCGACCGTGACAGCGAGACGGGTTATGTAGGCCCAGCTGGTCGCCGCTTGGCGTGGCCCGTGGCTCATTCGCGCATCTCATCATCGTGCATCGCTCTCCCCGGCGGCTCGGGTTTTTTCCGGCGGCGTCATGGCCAGCTGTGATTCACTGACCGACAGAGCCGAGCAGCCGCTGGCCGGTACCACCTGTCGGCTGTCGTGCAGGTCAAGCAGCTGTGCAAGGGGTATTATGATCTGGTCCAGGTGCTGTTGCTGCGCCTCATTTGGTGGTGCCGTGACGGGGAGTGGAGGGACGGCCGCGAATGAAGCTTTCTTGCTCACCTCCGCCAAGAGCCCACCCTTGATTTGTCCTTTTGTCTCTGGACAAGAGCGACTCCACACTCAGGTAGGCAAGTATTGCGAGTATTACCGTCCCGAGTTACGAGTACTCGTATGGCCCGCTGCGACAATTTCTGGGGTCGGCGGTCGAGGCTGGCCTAGAGCGAGGCTCGGCTGCTGCGATCCGGGAGAGCGGCAGTGAAAGGCGTCGTCAGCGCACGAGTCGCAGTCTGTTTCAAGCAACGCTGCGCCTCGGAATTCACAAAGGAACTATTGACCCATTTCAATGACGCCGGCGGGCGATGCAGGGCGTTTCCCTCTCGAACAGCTGTGGGCAGGGACGGCCGCGCTTTATACTCGCAAGTCGCAACAGGACCACATGTTCCACGGGGCGAGCAAGACTGCTGAATACCCAACGATCATTGCCGCAACGGGGTTGGATTGCGCATCGTGCAGACGGAAGAAGAAACATGTCTCGCAGCGGGCGGCCATCGGGGCCAACAGCTAGCCGTCTGTGGGCAAACGTGGTCGAATCGGCGCGTAAACGGCATCTCCGAGTGCTCTCCTCGTGGGGTAGTCCGTAGTGGCAGCTGCAGCCACTGTTGCCCCGGGAGTCCAGCCCCGGCAGACGGGCGCTTCGCGATGCCGTCTCCGATTTGACGCTCGTGCACTCGGCAGAAAGGATTAGATGCACGACTGGCGTCGATGGGGTGAGCGGCGAAAGGCGGTGACGGGAGCCAGCCGTTGACGAGTTGTCGACATGGGAGAATGCATCGCATCAACCCTGTCAGCCCGAGAGACGACCCCGGTCGATAGGCCCGTGGGTTGAAGCAGCACGATGCGCGGTGGGGGTTCGATCGTGTGTTTGCAGCATCTCGATGTCCGAGGGAATCTCGTCGAGGAACAGAAAGTAGAGTTCTGGCATCTTCACACTCCAAGAAGAGAAGTTCCCACTCGGGATACCAGTGAGACTGTCTTTCCTTCCCGTGGACGCTACGAGTGCTCGTACGGATTACATGGTACGAAGTATTTCGTACCTACAAATTGACATGCAGCATCAGCACTATTCGCAGGTTCAGCGCACATCATGCGCCTCAATCAAGACGAATATACTCTCGCGAACTCTGACAGCGCAACTACTCGCCCCGTTCCGAACCTGGCTCGCTCCGCTACCCTATACCACCATTCTGTTGCTCCAAATTTGGCAACGTCTTGACATGTCGGTGGAGCACAGCCACGCCCGCAGAAATTCGTAATGCCGCCCGTCACCAGCCACACCTTGGCTGACCGTGTTCTGGCGACGACCCCTTGGACAGCATTTGACGACCACTACCTTTCATACCAGACAGCGCTCAATCCGCCATCGATCCCCACGAGATACTCAGAACCGCGCGCTTCTGCTGACTCTGCGCAATATGTCCGACTCCCCGCGCGGCGTCGGTCATACCGACTCGTTGGACTCCCATGACTCGACCCCGAAGCAGCCGGAGAAGAAGAAGAGCCGCCGCCCAGCGAGTGAGTGCACATGTGGCGGGCGCTGGCACGTCGGATGCGCCGCGCTCGATGCTGGGGACTGCGTGAGGCTGACGGATTGATGATAGATACCGCCTTTCGCCAGCAGCGGTTGAAGGCATGGCAGTACGTCCCGCCGCCCAGTCTCCAGGAAACGTCGTGAGAGCATGTGCGGTGATGCTGACCAGCTCCCCCAGGCCCATCCTGACGCCCAAGACCGTCCTGCCTCTATTCTTCACCATTGGAATCATCTTCGCGCCTATCGGAGGCTTGCTGCTTTATGCTAGCGCCCAGGTACGCTCCACCCGAGAGACCCTGCGGCGCATTGCCTGACCGTCTGTCGTGATTAGGTACAAGAGATATCGCTCGACTATTCGAGATGCAGAACCGAAGCCCCCAACTTCGACAAGTTCGGACCCATGCCGAGCGACGCAGTCAGTACGGCTTTCAAGAGCTCCAATAAGAACATCGAACCTCAGTGGGCCGTCGAAAAGGACGTCAACGTCACCCTCAGCACCGGCGTCCACGTCATCACGGACCGCTGTTACTTGAGGTTTAACATACCCGAGAACATGGGCCCGCCTGTTCTCTTCTACTACCACCTCACCAACTTCTACCAGAACCACCGCCGATACGTCGATTCGTTTGACCAGCAGCAACTCCAGGGCGACGCACGATCGTACGGGGACATCAAGGGCTCCAAGTGCACGCCTCTCTACGGCGACGACAACAACGGTGAAAAGAAGCCATATTACCCCTGTGGGCTCATTGCCAACTCCATGTTCAATGACACCTTCACCAGCCCTGTGCTGCTCAATCCTCCCCACCCAGAGGGCAACGAAACACGAGTCTACAACATGAGCACCACCGGGATTGCCTGGGATAGCGATAAGGATTTGTATGGTAAGACGAAGTATAACATATCTCAGATCATCCCTCCCCCGAACTGGCACAAGAGGTTTCCCGAAAACTACACCGAGAGCAATCCGCCACCCGACATTAAGAACTGGGAGGCTTTCCAGGTCTGGATGCGGACGGCAGGCCTCCCTGCGTTCAGCAAGCTGTACCAGCGGAACGACAAGGATACGATGGTGAATGGGCGCTATCAAATCATCATTGATGACTGTACGTCAAACAGCTAAGAGAGACCATGGTGACTATCCCGAACCCATGCTGACCTTTTACACAGACTTCCCGACGCTCGAGTATAGGGGTACCAAGTCCGTCCTTATCACCACTCGTACCGTCATGGGCGGCCGCAACCCATTCCTTGGCATTGCCTACATCGCGGTTGGTGGTGTCTGCATCATCCTGGGCGCTGTTTTTACCGTCACCCACCTCATCAAGCCAAGGTCAGTTCTCACGCCACTGTTCACCATCACAACTAGGCCTAACTTGCAGGCAGAAAACTCGGCGACCACACCTATCTGTCCTGGAACAACGCCCCTGCCGCGAAAACCTCTGGCCCCAGCACAGCCATGGCTTCCGGCCGTGAAGTCCGTCCCGGCGAGGCTTAGATGGCTCGCGACGGCTCCCGCGACACCACCTTGCCCAGCACTGCCAGCAGCACTGACACTGAAGCTCTCTGTATTGCGTCGCCTTCGCTGTCCCCTCGCACCGCCAAGTTCTCCAGGCGGTTCGAGGGCTAGCTGAGGCGATCGAAGCAGGGCAGTAGCCAGCCGCCAGCTGGTAGCTGGGATGGGTAACTGCGCGCGTGTCTTCCATGGCTTGTACGATTCGCCGAGGGCTCGTTTGGAGTGTGATTGTTGAGCGGCAGGCTCCGTTTGGTGGTGGACTTTTGGCTACACATTTCGCCGCACTCCCCACGGAGGCGGTCATGGCTCGTCAGTTGTCCGCGGCCGGCCCTACTACGACATGACGAGAGAGCAAAACAGGGCAAGACTTGCCTGGGGAGGGGGGACAACAGTTGGCTTTTTGTGTTTGGGTTCCGCTGCGTTGTCATGTCTTGTGCGCTGCTTTGACAGTATTCCAAGGAACGGAGTTTGGGGGTTCGGGCTTGTATCTTGTTGAGCGGTGACTTGCTCGCGGCAGTATGCTATAGAGAACAGCATCTCGTTATCACGCAGCCGTGAATTCCGCTCTGGCTGACCCAATTTGCCCATTTATGACCAAACGACCCAATCTCAATATGTAGTACAATTAATACCCGCATACCCTGGTTTGAGCACCCCCCCGACCCGCCCCCGTTTTCATCAACCTCGGCTAGTAGTCATCACACGTCTCAGCGCTTCCGCTGCTTCTTGCTGCCGCGGTCTTCTTCCTCGTGCGCGGCCTCGCGATCCCGCTTCTTGGCCTTTTTCTCGAGCTCGTCCCAGTCCTCGCCCTCGTCATCGCTGTCCAGCTCAGCGTCGTCGTCGTCGTCGCTGGCGTTGCTGCCAAAGTCGGAGCCCTCCTCGCTCGACTCGCTCGCCTCGTCAATCTCGTCGTCGTCTATCTCAAACGCCGACTCCTCCTGGGACTCGTCCTCGCCGCCAGACTCGTCCGAGTCGGCCTGCAGGAAGGACCAGCCGCCGTCGACGAAGAACTGGTGCGTATCGGCGGTGACGGTCTTCATGATGGTGGGCCAGTTCAGGTTGAGGGGTCCTTCCGTGAAGGCAATGTCGGACGAGTCGAGGAAGTCCTTGACCTGGTCCAGGAACTCGACGGGGATGGTGTTGATGTGGTAAGGTGCTCTGGTGAAGTCCTTGAAGATGAAAACCATATCAAAGTTCTTCAGGCCAAACTGCACACGCTCCAGATGGGCAACCTCGATGTCGTCAATGGTGAGGACCATGAAGGGAGGCTCCACGACCTGGATGAGACAGTCGGTCGTGGGCTGGACGAAGACGTTGCTTCGGAACGGCACGCCGTGGAAACCCAGGTCTCGGATCGGCATGTCGACCTCTATGCCCTCGTTGCGGCCCGCCTCGGCAATCTTCTGAGCGAAGCCCTGGAAGAGTCGGTCGAGCTCCGTCCGCCGGCGTCGCTCCTCCTGCTCAGCCTCGAACTCATCCTCGTCACCATATCGGTACTTGCGCTTCCGGTTGCCAGTTTCGTCAAACTGGATGTCGGTCGCCTCGCGGTAAAACTGCACATCCTTGGTCTTCTTCTTGTTGCCTACAATAATGGGGTCCTTCAGGTGGATATGGATGATGACGATCAACTCGTGCTGGCACGGCTGGAAGAAGAGATGGCGGACGTTGGAGAACAGGATGTCGACACGGTGCTGGGCGTTGAGCGGGGACTGGTACCGGATACCATTCTGGTGGATCTCGACCTTGCCGGGAACACGCTTGCCTTCCATGGCCGGTCGAATGTAGACGTTGTCCAAGACGGCCGGGCGTCGGTCTGTAGGATGTTTAGTTCTTGTCCGCACCCCGGAACTGGGTGGCGGAACTTACTGCGAATCTCCATGAGCTTGTCCTGCTCCACCACGTCCTCCATGTCCTTCTTCTCCTGCTCTCGCTTGGCTGCATCACGCTTCATGTTCGAGATTTGCGTAGCTATCTCGCTATATCTGTCACCGTCCGCCGCTCGGAAGGTAAGGCTTCGCACGAAGTGAGCAGACGCATCCTCGAACGGCTGATCATCTTTTCTGCCAACGCCCTGGCCTGGGGAGAGAAAGTTGATTCGAAGGAACGCGAAATCGTTCTCGTCGCTCTTGCTGGCGTTTTTGATGGTGCTGATGTGGAACGGCACTGGACGTCCCATGATGGGAAGGACAACAGTGTTGTTCTTCGAGTCCACCACAATCTCAAGGTTCTTGATCCTCAGGGGAAACTGGTCGTCTCTCTTGTAAGACTCAAACTTTTTGAACTTCTTGATCTCAGCTCCGTTCTGCCCGCTGGTAGACTCGGCAAATCTGGCGAGGCCCTCCTTCTGCTTCTTCGCAGCCAGCTCCTTTTGATGTTCCCGCCGTTTGGTGTCGGCGTCGTCGTCAACTTGCGCGGTTCGCTCTGATCGAAGTCTGGTGTTTGTGATATTCTTAGTAGCGACAGCACCAACTCTGGAGTCCTTCTTCTCCTTTTTGGGGGTTGGCTGCGCTTCCTCGTCATCCTTGAAGAAGAACGAGTTGGCATCAGCGCTCGTGGGCGCCTCGGCAGTGAAGACCACGGGTTCGGTGGTGGTGACTCGGATCGTGTCAGTAAGGACAAGTGAGTAAACCTTGCTGTTCTTGTCTTGAGGCTGTGGGTTCTCAAGGTCCTGGAAGCCGGTATGGATAATGAGTGTCATTCCGTCCTTCAGCATCCGTGAGTTCTTGGCATTGAGAACGAGGGTAGGATCCCGGTTCTCCAGGCCTATTCCCCAGCCGACATTCTTCAAGAAGTGCTTTTCCATCTCCGGCTTCTTGCTCTTGATGATCCCCATTGCCTTGGCATACACATCCTTGGCTGCCATGCCGTCTCGAATTTCCTTGATGATGGTGTTATGAATCATGTATAGGAGCTTGTAGTTGCTCTCCTGGGATTTATTGGGGTCCACCAAGTATGTACGGGCGATTGTGGAACAGTACGACTTGTATCGGAGTCCCATCGCAGCGATGATGATGCCCGCGTGCAGGTTGTCATTGTTCGGGTCGCCGGCAAAGCGAAGATCGTACTTGCCACCACTCTGTATCGCTGGTCCCAGGATCCAATCGAGCTGAGCCGCATCAAAATCAGCGGGCAGTTTGCCCTTCCCGGGGAGCTCAACCGTCTTCCAAAATTTGTTGTCGTCGAGCTTCTTGTCGACTCTCTCGGCGAGCGCCGAATGTGTAACCTTCTTCTCGGCATCCAGGATGTTGGACATCTCGTCGAGGAAGTATGGCGTCATGAGGGCCACGCAGGCCTTGGATGCCGTTCGCATCGCTCGAAGCTCGTTTTCATCCTTGACGGCAAAGGCATGGGTCGAAAGGGCAGCGGAAATGTCGACTTCCTCGACGCCCTTGCATTGGTTGGCGAAGATCTTTTTCCATTCCTCGACGAACGGGCCCTTAGATGTGTCCTTGGAAATGGTACCGACTTTATCCTGCATGCGAGAAGAAAAGTCATCAGCAGCTGCACATCCATATAAATGCCGCGCCACTTAC
This sequence comes from Tolypocladium nubicola, assembly GCA_024340505.1. Classification (NCBI taxonomy): domain Eukaryota; kingdom Fungi; phylum Ascomycota; class Sordariomycetes; order Hypocreales; family Ophiocordycipitaceae; genus Tolypocladium; species Tolypocladium nubicola. Next base: position 24,563 of record JALHCA010000581.1, read on the forward strand.
TCCGGATGCCTTGATCTTGTCGGCAATGCCGACAAATAGCTTCTCATTCTCGGCTGCGTCCTTTCCTCGGACAAGCACTTCGATGGGGAACCGGCCGCCCTTGAGTTGGTCGAGATGCTTTGCTAAAGCGTTGTTAGCTGCGCGTGAAATACGTCCTTCGTACGTCGATCGCCGTACCTTTCTTCTGCGTGGTGAGGATGTACAGAGTTTCGACCGTGAAGAGCATCAGCGTCGTCGGGAACTCGTATCCGAGGAGCCAAAACTGCGAGATTCCATTAACAACCTCGTCATCGCACGGCGAGTGCGCAGGCAAGGTGATCTACTCACGTGCATCGCGTTGTTCTTGTGAAACTCGGGGACCTCCTCCACCTTGCCCATCATGACGACGATGGAGGTAGCTCCCCCAAACAGGCCATCCTTGGATCGCAGGTCATTCTTCCACGCAGTCGCAAAGTGCGAGATGCGCTCCTGGAAGAGCTTGCTGTCGATCTTGATCTCCGCCATCGTGACTGCTGCGCGCGCGACGGCTGGGGGCGAAAAGTCCGACAAGGGAGATGGGTGATTGAGGTTGTCGCAGCGACGCGAGAAAAGCGTCGTCGCGTAAATGGGCGAGCTTGCGGGAGCTGGTCACGTGATGCGCGTCAACGCGTCCAGCCAACCTCGATGGTTTCGTGGAGCTTGGCAGATACCAGATACCAACGACGGCTTCGATCCCAAGACCGACTGCAGACGGTGTGACCAAACAAAACGCAATAAAATACGTGAGTGAGCTCGAAATGCTTGGTTGGATTTTGAATAGAGAGCACCCGTATCCTCACATGGGCTTTGGTCGACCTGTCGTACCTGCGCATGAAGGATTAGCAGATTCATGGTGTGCAATGCAGCACGAAGCAGCCCTCGAGGTGTCGCTGTGATACTGTGCAGCCGGCAGCCACTCAACTCGGCACCAAACAGTTACGAGCCTTTGCCACATCCTTCATCCTGTGATTTTACCAATCCTTCGTCTCTGCGCTGTTGATGTCATCTATCGTCTGGCATGACACTGTGATACCACGTAGAAACAGAAACAGAATATATCTCAATGTACGAAGTACAGCACAGCACATCCGCCACCCTTCATCGGCTGCATGCAGAATCAAGTAACCATGCTCTTTCGTGGGCCAAGCGCGACAACCCGCCTCTCGTAGAGTCACCTCGCCGGTCTTCGGCGCCGAGGGACAGCCGGGCCTCAAGCAGTGGAGCCGTCCGACCCCGCGGCCCGGTTACCATCCGGGTCGAAGACTCCCGATCATTGGGCACGACTTATACGTAGCTCGGCCTTGGATAAATCCTTAACCCAACACCATCGCAGCCCCTCCTATTATCTTCGCCTCCTCAGTCCAACCGCAAATCCAATCGACATAGTTTCATCCAACCACCGCCACCATGAGACTCCCCTACGTCCCCAACCCACCCCAAACCTCCACCCCAGAGGACGCCGCCATTGTCTCCCGCATCGAGGCGCGCCGCGCCCCCCGACCCCTCCAGTCCCTCGACCTCACCCTGCTGCACTCGCCCCCCGTCGCCGACGGCTGGAATACCTTCCTCGGCGCCATCCGCACCAAGACGTCCCTGGCCGCCGACGTCCGCGAGATCGCCATCTCTCGCGTCGCCGTCTGCAACAAGGCCTGGTACGAGTGGAAGCACCACGCGCCGCTCGCCGCCCAGGCTGGCGTCTCCCGGGCGGCTCTTGAGATCGTCAAGACGGAGGCGGCGCTCGACGGAACGGACAGGCCGCAGGAGCTGAGCGAGAAGCTGTGGGCAGTGCTGCTGTACACGGACGAGATGACGCGGAATGTGCAAGTCAAAGACGAGACGTTTGCGCTGGTCAAGAGCCTGTTCAATGACCAAGAAGTCGTCGAGATTACGGCAACGGTGAGTGCACAATGCTACTAGACATCCGCCCTCGACGGTGGTCCTGAACAGTTGTGCAGATTGCCACCTACAACTGTGTGAGCCGGTTCCTGGTGGCACTAGACAGTAGGTCAGAGCCTGTGGTTCTTATTCCTTCTCTCCAATGAGTCTAATGCTTCGTACAGTCGGGGAGAGGAACGGAACTGGTCCCGAAGAAGTGTCTGCTCATTAACGCATACATTAACGCATAACCTCTTGGCTCATCCTGGCTCGTCTGTTGGTTGCGCACGAGAAGAAAATTCGGGTATGTGATGGGGAGCAAAAGGAGTCGGTGTAAAAGAAGAAAGGAGAATAAATGAAAAGTGACAGCGTCTGTGTCTTGAAGAAGCGGTATGGGGGTATTCCTATCTAAGTGAAGTGACCTGTAACTCCGGGATTTCGTAATGCAACGCTCGTCGTGATACAGCCATGCTTCGTAAACGCCTGCTCTCGCAATCTCATAACAGTCGTCCATGATTCTCTTCGTATGGCAATGTCGTCAATCCATGCTCATGTCCAGCTGTTCCAGTACGCCGCGCTAAGCGTGTTCGTCACGTAAGAATGACCTGAAGTTACTTCGCCATTTCTCGCCCTCGCAACCATATGCTTGACATCAGGGAGGCGCCCTAGCCATTGCCTGTTCTATCGAGGCATGGCGCCGGTGCATCCGCGGTGATGTCTGCAGCTCTTGGACGACGCCGGCCCAGCCTTTCCTATGCGGTGTCGCAACATTTTCGTTGTGGCCAATGGCCTGGGTCGTCAGTCGTCGCAGCGGCGGGCGCTTAACGATGCTGTCGGTGAGTGACTTGTGCAGCTTAGGCTTCATGGGAACCATAGCAGCAGATAGCTTCTCCGGGTCGCTTGGCAACGGAGGCGGCGGCGGCGGCTGCTTGTCGGCAACGGAGGCGATGATGCCCATGTACACGACGAGGAATCGCATCCGCAACAGGTCCAGCCGTCGCACCCTGCCATCAAGCTCCGTGCGCTTCGAGGCCCAGAGAAACCTCGTACTCGTCCGCAACGCGGTGGCACCATCGGCAACCAGCAACCCGTTGAGCTCCTCGCGCAGGTCGTCGCCGCTCTTCTGGATCTCCCGTAGCAGCCGTCCCAGGCGGATCTTGTCCTCCAGGCGCTGGACCTTGGCGACGTCGCGGTCGTAGCTCTCGTTCTCCTGGATGGAGAAGTCAACAGTGTCGATAAAGGTGGCTACCTCCTGGGGCGCGGCCATGTACGCCGCCGAGTAGGCGGCCACGATCTGCGCGATGACGGCAAAGGACAGAAAAAGGGCGGTCAGCACGAGGATGATGGTCCATTGCAGCCAGCCGGACTCGGCCATGGCGAAGCGGGGGTCGATGGAGCGCGGGCAGTGTTGGCTTTGCAGGCGTTGCGTGTCATTGTCTGGGGGGCACGGAGACACGAGGAGTCGGGCACTGGACTCTGGAGCGTTGAGCGGCAGGGAGACGAGACTCGAGAGAGGAGAGAGCGGGAGCGCACGAGGCGGCGAGTGGTGACAAAGGTTCGTTGAGGAGGAGCGCTCAACCGCGCCATTGGGCAGCCACTGGCCAGTACAAACGTTCGCCGGGCTTCGACCGACTGTGTGGGCTGAGCTTGTGCATCTGGACGAGCCGGCGGTGATGCCACGACGTCTCCCAGCCACCTTGCATCCCTGTCCGCCCCTGCAGGAACGGCGCTGCAGAAGTCACATGGCGCTACGAGTAGTCCGTACATGAACAACTGACAGCCTTCACCTCACGATCTCCTTTCTGTCCGATGGATGAGAAAATGTCTCGAGCTTGATGTTGGCCGTTAACAACGCCCGCGTGACGAAGCTACCGCTAAATCACGATCACGATGATGATACCTGCCAGCCGGGCACACGGTGCAGCGAGAATACCAGCGAGCCGCACGCCACACGCTAGACTAACGATAAGGAGCCTACTACGCCCCGAGCCGAGCAAATGATACTGCGAATGGCTAGGTACACAGGCTACCGTCTACATGGCTATACAAGATGCGGAACATGAGTCCTTTCCCCCGGAGGTGTGGGATACGATGGAGGCACAATGGGCATAGGCGGCTGACGCAAAGCGCTAATTTCAAGAAGAGGGACTTATCTGGTAATACATACACTAAACCCTTTCTTAATTAACGGGGTACCCGCGTGGTGACAGCTTCATCTCCCAAGAATAGTGCCGAAGCCGATTCCCCCATGCGGTGTCGGCGCTCCACCACGATTCAGTCATAGCGACCCAATTTTCGTAGGATGGCAAGGATGGATAGGCAGAGGTGTAGGTTGGCAAGGTTGGCAAGTTGGATAGCCGGGGCACTCATAATGCTGATGGCCAAGTTGCTTTGTTTGGAAATGTTAGTAATGCTATAAGTACTAGATTCTGAGAAGAATATTAACCGATTCTTAAGCCATCGAACCTGGTGTTGATGGCACGAAGAGCATTCATGACTTCATTGTGTGCCGCAAGGGATGAGACGATTGCCCATCACATTCAGGCCGGTCTGGCTGGTTTGGCTGGGCCATTTTGACGTGCTTGGTTGAAGCTGTTTGAAGAGGAAGAGAATGGAAGCAAGGACCGCGGGAGGTTTGTGGCACTGTTCAGGTTAGACAGCTTGACAGCTTGACGGGTTGTGGTCGCTCTGCCTTTAGCTCCCGCCGCCGAAGCCACACCTGCAAACGCCAGGCATTCGTCCAACTGCGCTTACTCACAGCCCATCTTTCCGCCAAACCCTTCCAACTTCCCGACATCTCGGCGCACCACAGGCAGCATCGGATTGCTCGCCGCTCCACCACCAGCCAGCCGCGACCATGGCCTCTCCGGCAGTCTCGTCGGCGACGACGCAGCAGTTCCCCCTCCCGCCGATTCTCGAGTACCCCGCCTCGACCCCTCCATGCCTCATCACCCAGGGCGCCGAAGGGCGGCTCTACAAAACCACATATCTGCAGCCCGATCTCCCTTGCGCGCTCAAGTACCGCCCGCCCAAGCCCTGGCGACACCCGGTCCTCGACCAGCGCCTGACGAAGCACCGCATCCTGTCCGAGGCGCGCATCCTGGCCAAGTGCCGCAAGGACGGCGTCCGCGTGCCCACCGTGTACGCCATCGACGAGGGCGCGGGCTGGCTGATGCTGGAATGGATACAGGGCACGCCGGTCCGGGCCAACATCAACGAGTGCCTGGGGGATAGGACCGAGGGCATCGAGAGCGACGAGGCTCTGAAGGGGCTTATGCGCCGGATCGGTACGGCGGTGGGCTTGATGCACAAGATTGGCATTGTCCACGGGGACCTCACGACGAGCAACATGATGCTGGACCCGACAAGGAGGAGTGCCGGCTCCAAGGATAACCAGCCAGAAGGGCATGTACTGCATGGGGAGATTGTCATCATCGACCTGGGCCTCGCCAGCGGGAGCATCCAGGATGAGGACCGCGCCGTCGACCTGTACGTACTAGAGCGCGCATTCGGGAGCACACACCCACGTGCAGAGTGCGTGTTCAGCGAGGTCCTCGAGGCATACAGAGGGACCTTCAAGCATGCTCCGATAGTCCTCAAGAAGCTCGAGGATGTCAGGATGAGAGGTAGAAAACGAAGCATGATTGGCTGAGACAAAAGCCTTGGACTTGGTCTGCATGTTTTCTCCGAGACTTGTTGAATGACGTGAACAGCCTGAATGGCATGCCATGATGCTCGCTATATGAAAGACAAATTGGTGAACACGGATATCCGAGCGCCGCTCGGGATCCCGCCGTGGTATCCAAAGCCAAGGAAACGTCACATAAACCCTTCTACGCCTCGAACAGCGCCGCGCCGGCAAAGTACCCCTTGTTCTCGATGACGCCCCGGTCGCGCACGAATGCCATGTACCGCACCACCCATTGCGGCACAATCTCGCCCTCCAGCCCGGCTCCGTTGTGGGCAGGGTCCGCGAGCACGCCGGCGCCTCGGGGACCATGGCTGAGCAGCTCCCGCAGCGTGCCGCGGGGCAGGATATCCGTGCAGTCGACGTGCACGTTCAGCTCGACGCCCTCCTGCTCGGCGAGCTGCTTCAGCGGCGGCGGGACGTTGCAGCAGTCCCGGAGGTTGATCTGGTCGACGACGGGGGGCACCGTCGTCCGCTTGATGAAGGCGCCGAGCTTGTCGCTGCCGAACTCGGACACGCCGAGCCGCTTCGCGATGCCCTGGCGGTGCAGCTCCTCAAACACCTTCCACGTCGCGAGCTCCTCCTCCAGGTTGCCCTGCTGCGCGTTGATCTTGTCCGCCTCCCACTCGCAGTTGCCCTCGAAGGACATGCCGGGGAAGGAGACGACGAGCAGGTCGATGGTCTGGATGCCGAGCTCCTTGCTCACCAGCACCAGGGCCTCGCGCGCATAGCGCTCGCGCTCGGTGACGGGCGTGCCGGGCAGCAGGAACAGCTTCACCGTGATCTCGTATTGGTTTGATTCGTCGCGCAGGCCGGCGGCGTGCCAGTTGATGCGCGGGATGTACAGCACCTTGCCGTCGCGCTCGGTCCATACCTCGACGGGCGTCTCGGGCGGCGTCGCGGAGCGGCTGCTCGAGCCGGCCCCATTCCCGTTGCCGTTGCCGTTGCCGTTGACATTGCCGTTGGCATTGTCGCTGCCGTTGGCGTTGGCGTTGGCGCTGGCGTTGCCATTGGTCCTGGGCGTGCGGACGGCGTAGTCCTGGCGGGCGGCGGTGAAGTTGTCGCGCAGCGAGTTGACGAGCTCGAGGTTTGACCTGGTGGCACCACCCGACTTCCGAATAATCGACGGGCCGGCGGACATGACATTGCTGCAAGGGTTCGGCTCGGTTAGCTAAGACAGCCGACGGACGCACATCGCCGGATGCAGGGACTGCAACGAACCCCGTGGAGAGCACCAGCTTCGTCATGACGGGCAACGCGCAGAGGGAGTCCACGCGCAGGGGAATAGTAGCACAACCAACTTGCGAAAGCTGGTTCGATTTTCGAGAAGCTGAAGGGAAAAAATCAATCGAGTTGGCCCGGGAGTGGGAGGCCCAGAATAGTATGTAAGCCTTCGCGCAAAACTTAATACTAGCCTCCCCGGTGTCCGGCGGTGCGGAAGCGCGCTGCAACGGCGCACCGGATTACTAATGCGACTCGTTGACGATGAAGACGATGGAAGTCAGCCGATGCGCGACGGCCCGTTGGATCGTCGAAGAATGATGGAGCGACGAGCCGGAGTCTGGGTTGCGGCGACCGCGGCTATCTATCACATGGGCGCGATGTGGTAGCAAGTGTGTAGGGAGATGGGAAGAGGCACGCCACTTGGCCACCTGGTTAAATGATTCAATCATCGAGAGTCGCTGACCCTGTACTCGTCACGGCCACAGCTATGCCCTCCATTCCCTGGAAACGCTGCCTGACGTCCGCCCATTGCGGAGTTCCAGGAGCGAAGCCCCTCCTCGGACCTGGACGACAGAGGGCGCGCCGTTGGTGGGAAAAGGCGCTGTGACATGCCTGCGATGGTGTCATTTATCAGAAGGCGGGGTCCAGTGCGTAGATGCTCGTGCTTTACGAGCTGCTCTGTAATACTTCGTACTTGTAGGTGCCTGAGGTCACGACCTGAGGGGCGGGTATTGGCCGGGTCGGAGAAACTGCTCCACCACCACACCGTGGCTCGTCGCCAACCAGCCAAAATCGCCCTTGCTGGATGAGCGACAGCGAAAGAATCTCCAACATCACAACAACCCCACCGCTCGACTTTCTTCTAGCAACACGCATCCGCATCCCAAGCTCAGCTCGGTGATGTGATGCAATCGTCACCATGGCGATTCAGTACGCGCCCCCGGCTCATTGCCCCCGGCTCATTGCCCCCCCTCTCCCCCCCTGATGTGCTGACACCTGGCCACAGCTACCTGATCCTCCTGTCCCGCCAGGGCAAAGTGGTTCGTCCCCTTATGCAGCGGCAGCCACGCGACTCCTCGACTGACCAGATTGTAGCGCCTGGCGAAGTGGTTCACGACCCTATCCCCCAAGGACAAGGCCAAGATTGTCAAGGACGTGTCGCAGCTGGTCCTCGCACGCCGCACTCGCATGTGCAACTTTCTCGAATATAAAGGTCCACAGCCAGCAGCGCCCCAGCCCGGACTCGAGTGCCTGCGTGTACTGACCCCATGTGCGCTGCAGATACCAAGATCGTCTACCGCCGCTATGCCTCGCTTTTCTTCATTGCTGGCTGCTCGTCCGACGACAACGAGCTGATTACCCTCGAGATCATCCACCGATACGTCGAGCAGATGGACAAGTACTACGGCAACGTGTGCGAGCTGGACATCATCTTTTCCTTCACCAAGGCATACTACATACTCGACGAGCTTCTCCTGGCGGGCGAACTGCAGGAGAGCAGCAAGAAGAACGTGCTACGGTGCATAGGGCAGCAGGACTCCCTCGAGGACATGGAGGTGAGTATCTCTTGATGTATTTCTTGCTGCTGGTGGCCCCAACCTGGCCCGGAGAACCACTCTTGAGTTTGCGCACGCGACAACCACAATGTTGCAGCTGACGCTGGATTTCGCTTCAAAGGTTGAGGACGAGGTCACCAAGTTGATGTAACGACCGAATGTGTCGTCGTCCTAGGCGAGCCAACCTCCCGCTCGATTCACATTTCATAACACCGATATACATGATGCCGCACAATCCCCATAATATCATCTTCGAGGTGGAGGGACAAGAGGGGACCGGAACCACAGGGGCGCCATGGAGCTTGAAATTGACGCATCGATTTGACAGGACGCCGACCGGAACCTCAGGGACGCGGGGTTCATCTGAGCACAAGTCTCGGGCAACTGAGCATCTCTTCAATGGGAAGAGAGGACACAAAGGATAACGTCGCTGGGCGGGCGGTTACGTGTTTTGGAGAACGCAGCCCCGGTTGGCTTTGTGTGTTTATAGATCTTTGAGGATGGAAAACCATCCCCTATCATATCAAGAGACGACCGGTCCTGGCTTCGGGGGGATTCGCAGTTGCGTCAACGGTCCGTCATTGTGGCAGCCTTGGTCGAACCGCGATGGCGACGCCAGCCACGAGGTGACGATGCGGCTAATGACAGGCCACGATGCATACTGCTGGAGACCACCGAGCCGAGAACAAGGACAACCGCCGCTCGCGGCATGACGGAGACGAAATGACAAGACAAGATTCCCGTTTCGCTTGAGCTTGGAGCTACCGTGCAGCATCCCACGCCCGCCGGTGGACGAATGGCGAATCGAATGCATCCATCGAGACGAATGACACAGCGACGGCGCATTGGCCGGAGACGACGGAGCGAGTGTCTGTGGATACGGCACCGGTCGTCAACTGCTCGTGGCAGCGCCAGATGCTCCCATTCGCCATGTGGTGAGAGCTGGCGCCAGCAAATCGGCTGGTCCAATCCAGCCACTGGACCAACAGCGACCGATCCACACGCGCTTCGCTCTGCGCGTTTGGGCGCACTCCGGGTCGGGTGGTGCGACGTGCGACGATGAAAGCCGGCCAGATTCGGGACTGCGGGGGCTGAGGATCCGAATGCGCAGCGCTGCCGTACTCGTACTGGTGGTGTGGTCCTCTGCGCGCCGGCTGACCTTGGCCCGCAGCCGACCTTGGCCCCTCATGCGCATGCGCAGTGACAGCACTGGCATTCAGCAGCCCGCCTCACCTCACCCGCTTACGTTTACCCGACCCTGCGCTGCGACTGCGACTGCGACTGTGGGACTGCACGCATCCGTCGCCCGGCATCACGTCTTCCAACACCATCCACTTCCCCCCCACTCCGTGCTCCTCTCTCCGTCATCACCACTGCCCATCCCGACAACGACACTGAAGTACAGCCATGTCTGCCGACCCTCGCTGCTAGACGTCCAGTCTAGCATTGTTCATTGTTTTGGACTCACCACAGGGTCCCGATCGCACCTGAGTCCCCGACTTCGAGCGACACTCGACCAGCAGACGCGACGCCACATCTCCGACCCCGACGAAGCCGCCTGCATCGCAGTGCCCGATAGCACAAGAGGCCCTCCTGCGAGTGCGCACGCGAACATTCCGGCAGCGTCGCAGACGAATCACAGTCGCCTTTCTCCTCGTTGCGCTTGCTTGCGACAGCCTTTCACTCCACCGCGAACGCACCTCCGCACCTCGTTCCACGCAGAGTCATATCCGTCCACAGACGCAACCACGGTCCACTGCGTTTCGCAACCGCCGTTTTTGCGACGGAAAGCTGTCCGACTACATCAATCTCTACGATTTCCTCTCACACTGCCCCTCGTTCATCGCTTCGATTTCTGCTCGTTAACCGCTACACGCAGGCGGCGGATAGAAGATGAAGGTAAGCGACAACCTCCGCGCGCGGTCGGGGGGCCATCCTGCGTCGTCCCATACTGACACGACATGTTCCATGCGCAGTACCTCCCAGTACAAGATTTCGAAGCCGTTACGAGCGCGCTCAATTTCAATACGCCCGACTGCAACGTTACCGGCGGATGCGATCTGTACACGACAAAGTCGACCGGCTCCGACAAGAAACTCTACAAGAACATCGACAAGGACCTCAACTCTCAGCATGATGCTTTACTGAAGCTGGGCGCCAGCCTGTCGCCTCCAGACCGCGAGCACATGCTTGCGACGTCGTCCAGCATGCAGCTCTTTTCCACGTCGAGCGCATTTGGCCCGCTGTCGGAGCTCACGAGCCGCCGTACCTTTGCGTACTTGATTGCGACACTCAACGCGAGCCATCCCCACTACGACTTCTCACACGTCTTGCGCCCCGGCGACTTCAAGCGCGAACGCAACTTGCGACGCGTCATGGTGAACCTGGACTCGATTCTACAGAACGTGCGCCCAGGATTCGAAGCCACGTCATACGACTCCTCTCTTGGCAGCGACCTGAGTTCTGTGTGGGGGGCGCAATGTTGGTCCCTGATCGACAAGGAGATGCGACTCAATGAATGCACCATCTTCAGCTACCAACCGGATCCCGATCCGTTCGAAGAGGACGAGAGTGCCATCTGGGCAGTGCATTACTTCTTCTTCAATCGCGCGCTGAAGCGGGTCGCGTATCTCTATGTTCGCGTCGTCCCAGTCATCTCGTCGAACAGTCCCACGCTTCGGCCGATGAAGGTTGGCCAACACAAGCGCCATACTGACTTCAGCTCGGACGGCGCGACGAAGCGTGCCAAGTATTGGCTTGGCGACCGCGACGCCGAGCTGGTGCCCCCATTCGAGGACGACGAAGGCGGCCAGCAAGACGATGGTCTATTTTGGAATCGTGGGGAAGACGGCGACCTGGTCCCCTTTTCGGACGACGACTACGTTGAAGAATTGGACGAAGACGAGGAGCTTGACGACGACAGCAGCCACATGCTGGATCGTGGCCACGACAGGCTGATGAGCGAGGACATTGCTGGCCGGATGGAGATTTAAACGTTCCCGACACTCTTTGCCATATTGCCCGGCAGGCTTGAATGAGGATCCTAGCCTCTCTCGGACAACGCCGAACAGGCACGTTTCTCAACAAACGTACCAGATCGGAATGAGGCTGAGATGATTTGGAGTTTTGTTCGAAGCGCCAGCAGCCCGCGCGGCGACGAATCCAGTTTTGTTTTGCGACGACAGTCTACGACTACAGAGCTCCATTATTGGCTACCCATAATGTCTGCGGTTTTCTTTTGGTTTCTTCCTTGTCATAGTTATGTGTTGGCTCGGACGGGTTAGCATGGCGCTAGGTTTCCTCGTTTTCTGGTCGGTGAGAGCGGCTGGGAACAGCGTCTCTGGCGTTTTTGATGATGCTTTTCCTTTGCTCCTCTGGCGGTGAAACGCAACAGCGCCTTTGCTGTCCGGGGGCCCTATTTCCTGTACACTGTTTTGTTCTTGGGTATACGACTGTTGGGGTTGGTTTCGAGTTTGCTATTGCCTTTTGACTAGGTTGCTTGCTGGGCTTGCATCGCGCTGGGTAGAGACACGGGGCATGGACAGTGGATTTGGGAGCAGGCGCGCGATGCTGCGGGTTAGGGTACATGAGGTCTTCGTATTCGTAAATCCAAGTGAATCTTCAACCACGCCTTGGCCGTTCTCCTCGTTGGACTGTGGTGAGATCTTGCGCTGTTAGGTATAAGATCGATGGCTGCATACGCGGGGAGGACATGAAACACGGATGTCTTCACGCACGACCTTGGTCAGTGCCTGCCTACTCACTCGTCGTATCCGGATTGCCCAAAGCATCGAACGCCTATCGGGTTCGACGAGCTTGATTCAGCCGTCCAACAGCACATGCACATCATACCCACCCAACCTCCGTCACGCGATATGACAAGGCCCAGGCACAATAACACACACAGGCAAAACGTCTCAAGTAGTTCGTATTCGTAACCAGTTCGCGAGTCCATCTAGCCAAGTACCCATATGTGCGGCTATGGCATCAGGCATAATGTAGTTCCAAGCCCAGTAGGCAAACCCAAATCATCTCGGTCCATCTATGTCGGTCCATCTCGGTCCATCTCGTCGCGTCTCCCAAAATAGCGACCAAATGGCAAGGAAAAGCCAAAAGGGAAGAAGAATAAGAAGAAGAAGAAGAAGAAGACGAAAATGAAAGACGCGAAGCCGCTGCCGAAATCCAACATCCAATCCACAAAACGCGTGGCTTCCCCCCGCGACGCATAGACAACCGGTGGTATTGGGTATTCTGAAGGCAAACGTGACAAGGGGGCAAAAGGGTGAAAGCGATGCAGTTCGTAAAGGGTCGCCGCCAGGAAACGGCCAGCGAAGAGAAATATGGTGGCGTCGTGACGGATGTATTAACGATATGTAGGTGAAGTCGTGAATAATGTATAGTCGTAAATCTGTGTTCAAGGGACAGCGTCGGGTTGCCATCATCGGTCGTAATGTAGATGCATGCCGTTAGACCAGGCCGGTCTTCTTTCTCCGCCCAAACATCTTGGAGAAGCCGCTGCTCTCCTCCTGGCGCTCGGGGTTCCGTATCAGAGGTCCGCCGACGGCGCCCTCGGGCGGCACAGAGTCGCGGAGGAACGCGGCCAGGTCGGCCGTCTGGCTTCTGTTGGAAACGGCCTCGCGCGGCTCGTACTTCTTCATAGGGACCCTAGCCGCTGATGAAGCCGTCGAGGCCATGCGGGGCCTAGCAGCCGGGGTGTCCATGGGCCCGAACTTGTCGTATCCCGCGGACATGCTGACCTGAATGGGGATGTAGGCGTTCCTTGCGCCAGCGCGACTGTTCAAAGATCGTGAATCTTGCTTTGCGCTGCTCGGCTGGTCAGGAACGGTCGAGTCCTTGGCCTCCTTGGTGCCGCTGCGGGTGAATCTGCCGATGAGGCTCGGCGCACTAGCCTTCTTCCTAGGCAGCCGAGGAGCAAGCTCAGCTACAGGCTCAGGTGGCGGGTCGTAGTTGCGCAGAAACTCTGCCAGGCTCTCTTCCTTCTTGGCCGGGGGCTTCGGAGTTGCGACAATGTCATCCTCCTCGTCGCTGAAGTCAAAGGCGTAGGGGTCGCGCGTCCGCGTCTGCTTGCGCTTGGGCACCAGGCCTTCGTCATCGAACATTTTGCTGGGCGCTGCGGGGCCCTTGTTCCTGAGCAGAGCCGAGCTCGAATTGACCGAAGATTGCATCGAGGGCATGGAGTTGTCGGTCAAATTGGCTGAGGCTTGACTGTATCGAATCTCGGGAATGGTGGCGTCGACGGCCTTGCCGCCAATGGCGCCAGACATCTGGTCTGAATCCATCGTGGTGCGAAACGGCGCGACATGACGAGGAATGCGATGGCTGCTTGCTGCAATAGGCGGGCCCTGGCGGATGAAGTCAATCAGGTCCGAGTTGTCCATCTTGCCATCAACGACAGCGTCGCGAGGCTGATGACGACTGTGGTTGCTCATTGTTGAAACTCGGCGAGAGTCTATGCTGCTCTTTGCTGGACTCGTCGGCGTGTGGACTTTCGGAGACGCAGGTCCCCTTTCGCTGGGCGGGCCGGTGGATTTGATGAACTCGGCAAAGTCCGCGGTCGACTCTCCTGGGACGCGGGCTTCTCGAGCCAAGGGCCCTCCCATGCGACCCGTGGACAAGGCCAGCCCTGGCGGCGCGCGTGGGATTGGGCCTCCAGGCTTCCCAGACCTGCTACTGCCCACCCTGGGGCTGCTTGGGCTCCTTGGCTGATGATTCAAGAGAGATTTGGGTGTGTCAGGGACAGTCGGCGACGAGAGAGGCGAGTTTTGGCTGCGAGATTCGTCGCTCTTTCTCGAAAACTTGGTCACAACAGGGCTATCGAGCGAACGTTTGGACTATGCTAGATTAGTATGATGGAAGACTTCACCCAGATTGTGAAACTTACGTCAATGTCGCGCATGTTCTCGGGTGTGAGAGTGTACGTGATGGTTTGGTTGCTCTGAATCAGCTCCTCGAAGTTGCGCGCTACGCTCTCGGATCGGCTCGAGTTTTCTTCCGATGTCTGGACCGGCTTCAGGCGAGAAGTGCCCGACGAGACAGAGGAAGCAGATGTGTGGATCTGTCGCGGGGTAGTGTTGCTCTGCAACGGCAGGGCCAGTTCGTCGTCTGTCTCTTTTGTCCTGGAACGCTCCATGGACGCCATGCCCCGACCGTCAGCTTTGGGGCTGTGCCAGCCAGGGTGTCCGGCCGCCTTCTGGGGCATCTCTGGGTTGCTCTCCTCCTTAAAGGGGCTGGCCAAGGAGGCGTTCCTGGACGTTGTGCTCTTGATGTTGGCAGGCGCCTTTTCGCGCCTTTCAGGCAGCTGTTTGCCAACCGAGCCGGACGCCGGCTGCTCCCCCTTGTCTCGAGTGCCAAGAGCTTCGGCAGTGCTGGTCGCAGCAGAGGTGGCCCTGGCGGGGTTGGCAGTCTCAGGTGACCCAGAGGCCCTGGTGGGGTTGCGATCGGAGTCCTCTTCAGACTCTGAGATGGGAGCAGCGTTTTGCCGCTGTGGTTTCTTCTTGTCGATCGAAGCGCGTGCGACAAGGCCTGGCGCTCCCGCCGCATGCTCAATGGTCCTCGCATTGTGTATATCCTCCACGGTGGAGGCCTTTGCAAGCCGGGCCACGCCCGAGATACTGGCAGAGCGTGGCCACTCGGTAGCATCCATCGACGTCGGGCGAGAATGGGTAGGGCTTCGTGGCCCTGGGACATCAATGATACGGGCTGAATGCACGCTGGACGATCGTTTGATGGGTGGTGCTTTGGGATGGTCCGAGGCCGATGAAGTGGAACTGCCGGCGATGGATATCCGAGAAGATGTCATGATCTCGGCCTTTTCGTAGGTTGCCACCTCTGTTGAATCCTCATATTCAGATGAATCGGAGTCTCTGCCATGAGCGACAGAGGTGATGGCAGCAGCATCAGAGCCCGAGGGACGCTTTGAATGGCGCTTTCCAGCTTTTGCTGCCTTTGCCTTTTTCGTTGAGCCGGCCTCCGCCTCGGAGTTGCCATTTTCGTCTGGCACTGGCACATCATTGTCGTCGGGCACACTGGGGGGTTCGTCGATATCCGCGTCGGCCTGTGTAATTGTATCCTGCGCAGTCTTTGGCGGCTGCTTGGAAGTGAAAAACGGCGACGCTACAGGGGTTGGTAACGAGCTAGATCGCTTCCGAGTGGCAATCACAGGGGTATGTGGCAGAGAGACGGTTGGCGTTGGCGTTGGGAGACCATTTGCCATGACCCAAGGAGTGATGGCGATGCTCTTTGGGCGGCGGGACGCCCGCTTCGCCTTCTCGCGAGCCTCCTCGTCATCATCAGTTTCATCGTCGCTGTGATGAGCCAGCCCCGGAACTTCTATTTCGTCCACATCGTTGTCGCCCATTGGCAACGGGATATCCATGGGCTGGACGTCTTCTGCTATGGTATCGTCGGCATGATCCTGGGACTTTCTGATGTCGCTTGAGCTGTCGCTTGTGACGGATTTGACTGTATGCGCCTCAAAAGCACCGTAATCATGTCTGTGGAAACCGGGCGAGTTTCCTCCTGAGAATGGCCGCCCGTTGAGGTCATGACCAGGAGATCGCATCCTCTTCTTCCACCCTCGCCATAAGCGGCCCAGTGTTCGGTCGAGGGCGACGCGCTCCATGTCCATCTCGGTAACGACAATACGATCGGCGCAGTCGTCTGGGTTTCGAGAGCCGTCCTTGAGACTCCTCTCAATCTTGGACCGCACACGGTGGCAGGCAGCTTGTCCAGCGACGGTCAAAGTGAGCTCGCCCATGTATTCCAGAAGAGAGGTCAGGAAAATGGCGACGGCGGGAGGGATGACATCTGATATTTCTTCGTTGGCTCCGATTTCGAGATTCTCTTGTTCCATGTACAAGTCTTCGTCCTCCTCTTCCATATCGCCGAGCGACGAGTAAACCATGCACCGTAACCTCGACCGCTTCCAGACAAGCTCGACGTCCCAGTCGCGGGAAGGGCTGGAGCCGTCCGGCTGAGAGGGGTCGTCTTCATCGCCGCCTCCAAGATACTCTCGCAGCTCTTCATCGGCATTGCCGATGGCGTCGTTGGCAAGCTTTGGCTTGAGGATCTCAGAGACGGCCGGCCGAAGAGCCGAGAGAGCCGTGGCCTTGGAGACCTGGAGGAAGCTGAAGAGAAGCTGGTCGAGGAACCTATTCACCAGCTGCAGGGCGGCGGGGGACACCAGGGCCGTTTCACTGGCGGGCTCAATCCCATTTTGATCGTACCAGGTGCCCGCATGGCTGTCGTGGTCATTCGTGACGATCTGAGAGGCGGCAGAGGCGGCGATGAATGCCGGTTCAGGCGACACGGACAGGGGGGGCGACATGAGGCCAAGGCTGTGGCCAATCGTCGACGGTCCGTCGCTGGACATGCTCTGCGTCCTCGACCTGACCTGGCGCGGCGACATGGCGGCAGAGGTCGGTCGAGACGTGGTGGAATCGGTAGTCGGGCTTGCCGTAGCCATGTTTCCGTGAGATGGACCACCCGGGGCCACGACACAGTATGAGGGCGAAGCTTTCGTCGGGTGTGACGTGGGTGCTTGAGGCAGCTGCAGAGTATGACACTGCCTCGCCAGTCAGCGGACGGCGCCGGATGGTTATTGAAGAAATAGAAGAATGGGAGGGCTGTGTCTCTGCCCCCCTTTGTGCGACCCGGCTAACACGTTGCGGCGTCGACGAGCGCGGGCCGGTGTAGATGCTCGTCGCCGTAGACCCCGAACGATTGGTGACAGGTCCCGTTGTTTGCCCAATCCAATGTGCAAAAGGGGCAGTCTCCAGCGGGCGAGGTTTGCTCGCGAGCAATCGAGAGTGGGAGTGGAGGGGCCGCGGGAGAATAGGGATGGGAGTCGCGAGAGCGCACGAACCTCGGTGTACCTCGGGGTATCAGAACGACACAGCGGACTGACGTCTCACCTCGGCATCGCCAGGGACCAAATCGCAGCCGCGGGAAGACTGTGGGAGCTGTGAAGAGATGGGTTGCCGTTGGAGGAGGACGCGAGGATGCTGGGCGGTGCGGCGAGAACGATTCGCCTCGCCTCTAGTGCATGGACGGACGGGCCTCTTCACTCACCGGGCAGCAGCGCAAAAAAGAAGGGGATCGATTCCCCTGCTCAGACGGTCAGGGGTGCGCAGGATGGATCAGACGTGACGCTGCTCGAACCCTGCCCAGGCCCCAGCCAGTTTGGTGGGCCGCGTTAGCGCAGCCAAATTGCGCTGGCACCCCCTGTCTGCTGAACCCCTTGCTGCTGGGCAGACAGGGGGGGAGGCAAGGAGTTGGGAGGGTTCCAGTTGATTGATTAGGTGCCCGGGCTGGAGTCCAAAGCGTATTAGTGGGCATCCGCTCGTACTTCATCCGTACTCGTGACGGTGGCTACCGCAGAACCTCTGTCTCTCGACTGAACAGAGTTGCCTCTTGGGCCTCCGCAGCCACGTTCGTATTTCAAGGCAAGGCACTGCGAAAGGCACAAGCACGAGCACTCGAGAAGCTACGAGTAGAAGCATTCTCGTCTACGAGCACTCGTACTCGTATGCCTGTCTGGGGTCTCGGCTCTCGAGTCATTTAGCCTCGATAAGTGGTGGACTCCTATTTCAACGTACGGGGTACCGGTAACTCCAAATGAAATAATGAAATAGAACCCGCACCGCTGGGTACCCTCATTACTCGTTCGAGTACGGAGTACGGACTACGAGGATAATACCCGGCTGGCCGGAGTTGTCTTGTGCTTCGTACGAAGTACAGAACTACGGCTAATAGTTGCTCTGGCGGCACCATTGAGTTCGGGGCAGGGGGACCGAGGTACAGTGCCGCAGGTCGACCGCACAGTACTCCCTGGACGCGGTCAGCATCAGCGGCGATGACCTGAGGCACCAAAACTGCCCACGGTCGGCCGACACGATATCTATCAACGAACATGCTTGCATGCCTCCTCCATCGTAAGACGGGAGACGCCTGTCATGCGGTGCCCTCGGCTTGCCAAGCGCAGGCCACGCAACGTCCGCAACGAGCGCGCCCGCACGCTCCAGCCGGCAGCTGCTGATGCAAGCACTGAACTCCGCATAGCCTGCTCCCTACCTATGCATGGCTTCCTTCGTGCGAGGACTCGTATGCATGGCTTGACGCTCGCGGGGCACTCCCAATCCTTTTGCTTTGGGGCTGACCCCGTCTGCGATCCCAGCGATCAGGTTTTGCAGAGAAGAGGCCTGCAGGCTGCCATCAGCGTGGAACGTCCGGGGAACATTCTTCAGCAGCCAACGGAGGGGCCCCGGCTCACACACGCGGGAGCTTTGGTCGCCTATCGGCACCTGCTGGCAGCGTTGGGGGCGGCTGGGTCTTTTATGACGAGTCGCTTTTCGCCCTCCTGGTGACGAAGCCGTGTTCCGAGGCGCTCTGGAGGCGATTCCTGCCGTGTCGCCATCCGTCTGCGGGACGACCGTTATTCCTGTAGCGCTGCTGCAGCGTACCGAACCCGGCATGTCCACGTTTCGGATAACGTGCTTGCCGCAGCCTTTCGGGACCAGAAGTGTCTGCGATATGTCGCGGGTGCGACAACGCTGAAGACTGCTCGTCAACTCCCGGTGCTCATCACAGTACGATTTCTCGTGGCCCCGCACGGGGTTCACCACTCCCCGCCAGAAGGTCCGAGAGAGACAGGAGGGGTCCAAACCGGGCTGACAGCGTGGCCTCGTGGCTTTGGTCGCCCCCGCGCCCTGACGGTATTGAAGTCTCGGATCGGCGAGTGTCTGTGCGAAGACATTCGGTGTGTCTTTCGTGGCCAAGACACCAAAGATTGGCGCACAACGACAAGATAAAACATGCTTGGCAAGTTGGCCGGGGCTCGCTGGCGCAATCACGTCCGTCCCGCTGCCGATTCACGACTCGCCGCGTTGACAAGTCCTGTCAGTGGCCTCGACCAACCGTCACTGGTCGAGCGCATGCTCACCAACACTTCCGGTGAGACGGTCAGCTTGAGCTCGGACCAGCTAGTTGGCCAACCGAGGCGTCGATGGCGTCGATGGCACAACGGCTAGAGGAGGCGCCGGGGACGGGTTGCCATTCGCTCACGGCATTGCCTACCCCTATCGCCCTGTTCTGGTTGCGATACTTTGCATGGCGCCCGCGTTGTGTGAGACTGTTGTGACTCGGCCATCAGCTCCGGAAAAGCAACGAGCCGCTCTTGAGGGGTCATGCGAACTCTCCGAGTCGCCCAGTGCCGACATGTACGAGTAGATGCAGACAATTGCTTTGTTTGCTCTCGTGTCACACAACCATTGGCAGCAGGTACGATGGCGCATTGACTGCCTGGGAATTTGGGGCCCTTGGCCGAAAGCGGACCGACTTGGCGTGAAGAGCGAGAAGCGCGCTCCGCATCACGGGCAAACATGACCACGAATAGGGGAACATCAACTCCCTTCTGGTGTGCAAAGGCTCCGACCCTGAAGTCAACCATACTTCCACGCTGCTGCTGCTGTCCTCGCTATTCTTTACCATCTACGTCGAGATCCTAGAAGCTGACGACTTACGATGTCTTGACGGCCTTTGGGCCAAGCTTAGGATTACGTCCAGCCAATTGACCCGCTGTTGGCATCTCAGTTGCCTGCTCACTCCGTCATACTCGGAGGGCATCCTTCTTTCAGCTCGAGCTTATCCTCCGACCATCCGGGGACGCCGTCCAGGATGCGTCAAAGGGTGAAACTGATTCTGACCCAGCACCTGAGATGCAGCAAACTAATTTTCGAGTCCACGACGGACGAGTCCGAGTACATCCTGATGCCATTCAGGGACATGAATCTTTGGCGCAGTGCTATCACCGACGTTTCAGGCATCGAGTGAGACGAATGTCTCGTCCATACCTTTGCGGGTTGTCTGCTGCTGCGTCACGAGCCACGACATTTAGTTGACACGGGACGGCGTGCGCTCCGAACCGCCGTGGACATCCGACCCGTCTTCTCGTGACTACACTGCGTAATCCACCCGTCTTCTGCGGCTTCGACTCTGTGCAATCCACTCGTTCCATGATCGCCGCCTTTGTCACACCAGCCGCAAATCCGGACGCGTAATGAGTGCCATGACTAAGGCTCGACGAGCGGCGTCGTGAAGCCGACTGCTCTGGGCTTTGCAAATGACCAGCTTCCGCTCACCAACAAGTGCATCTGCAAAGGGCACAAGGCGTCCTGAAACGGCCGGGACTCTTGAACCCGATCACAGGTGCGACTCCAAACGCACCGAACAAACCCGATGCAGGTCGCTCGGAGCACGAAGCGGCGGTGCGTTCGGCATGGCGTGCTGCTGTGCCCGCTGAACAAAATCCGCCGTCCGAGGTTCGTGCTCCCGCGAGCCAAGAGCATCGTGTGCCGAAAGGAATCAAACACGATGCCAAGGTGTTTGCTGTCGGCCCGTCGCCACGCTTGTTATGCTGGTAGCCATCCTGTCAGCTGCAGGATCCTGTTGGTGGTCCGGGATTTGCGCATTGGCTGCCGAAATGACGCAGCTGCGGCCGCCCGATGGTAAGGACGCTGACAATTGAGGCCGCCGAGGGTCGTCGTGTCGTCTGCATCGTGGCGCAAGGCAATAAGCCGGCTGGATCAACAGGGTAGGCGTTCTAGAACAGCGGGAGAGAACGCTTCCGGTCGTCACTTGGATTGGCCGCGAGTCAATGGATCGACCTCCAGGCAGCAAGCACAATTCGAGGCTCAGTTGAGTAGGACACGGCTCACGTTGAACACGAAGTTCGCTCCTATGTTCGTAGATGACAACTAGCCACTACGAGCCTGGAATCTAACACCATCGCTATTGTCATTCTGGCGATATCTTGGAGTTCAGAGTTCCGCCGTCCTCGATGCTTCCTATGCTTCCCTCAACGTGCACTTATTTCGCCAGCCATCCGCCCGGCTGTCTGGATAATGGTTCATGGCCTTGTCTCATGGCGCGTTGTGATTAGACACCAAGGAAATAGATAGCGACGGCTACACGAACATCCATTGACAAGGCTGATTAGGTTGGGGCTGTGGCCGTGTGTGCAAGGCAGACCGCCTCAAGCGTAAGCAACTGGACAGCTTGTTGTGCCTTGGTGTTATAGGAGTTGCTGAAGAATCGATCGGGAATGCTGTGCCATCGCCTAGGGGTCTTTGCCCTGTGCGCAGGAAACTGAAGGATGAGATGTAATGCGCCAGCCACCAACATGAGCGACAACGTCAACACCATCACCCCAAGGGCGAAGGTACATAGGCCCGAAATATGAGGCCACTTTAGATTCCAAGTGTGCGTGCATTTCACCTTGCAATGTTCACCCATCGCTGCTTGAGAGCCTGCTTACACTATTCTCTCCGTCTCGCTGTCGTCATCTCCTGAACGTGGGATTACCCCTAAGAACGGAAACATCCACGTGGCCACCGAAACCCCCAGCGAGACCAGCATCGCGAGGCCAAACGGCAGCCCGATCCACGACGTCAGCCCGGCATTGAACAACAAACCAATGCCCACCGTGCAAGCCAGGAACCCAATTATCTCCCCCACCGCCAGGATGCCGAACACGGACCCGGCATGGTGCTCGCCAGTCACAACGATGAGCATTGAGCGACACATGGTCGGGACTCCCGATCCCAGGGCCGAGACCGCGACACCCAGAATGATGAGGGCCTCTTTGGTGACCATCATGAGACCCAAGGAGCCGAACAGGAAGAGGAGCGCGCTGGCGCGGGCAAAGACACCGTCCCGCTGGACGGAAGACCATGCCGTCCGTTGGCTGACGAGGTATGATGCGGCGGGCAGAATTACGAGGAGTGACACGAGCGTCACCACGCTCCGAAGGGATATCAGCAGCGCCGATTTGTCCAGTGGCCAGCCGAACTGTATTGGCATGAAGCGCAGGAGGAGGTCGGACTGCGTCGACGCAACGGGGATGGCGAGCACGGCGCCCGGGAGCAAGTAGACGGCCGGACGCGTGAAGAGTGCTTTCAGGGCCGCCCTGGGCGAAGCAACGAGCCCTTCGTGGCTGCACTGCTCCATCGTATTCTTGTTGGGGAGCGTTTCCGGCGTGAAGAGCACGATGGCAATCCCGCCGGCGAGGATGAGCCCCATGGAGACCCAAAGGGGCAGCCAGATCGACGACTTGATCAGCTGGCCCGCCAGAGCAGGCCCAACCAGCTGCGAGGAGAGGACCGCTCCAACGACACACTGGAACCACGTTGCCCTGTTCTGTCATCAGCAAAACACGAAGCCATCGCGCGGGACAGGCGTCACCCACCTCTTCGAGTCGGCGACCACGTCCGCGATGATGGCGAACACCATCGCCTCCGCCACGCTGCGCCCTCCGCCGATGAGCAGCGGCGCGCCCATGCCCCAGATCGCCTGGGCGGGCACCGTCCTCCACTGCCAGCAGACGTACATGGCGTAGCCCTGCGCGAGCAGCATGCTGAGGATGCTGAGGCCCAGGACGGGCACGCGGCCGATGCGGTCGGCGAGGATGCCCAGCGGGAAGGCTACCA
This sequence comes from Tolypocladium nubicola, assembly GCA_024340505.1. Classification (NCBI taxonomy): domain Eukaryota; kingdom Fungi; phylum Ascomycota; class Sordariomycetes; order Hypocreales; family Ophiocordycipitaceae; genus Tolypocladium; species Tolypocladium nubicola. The sequence continues at coordinate 47,428 of JALHCA010000581.1, forward strand.
GCGCACCTGTACCGCCGTTAGCACATGTCCATCGCGTTCTACACGGCTCCTCAGATCGCCAAGGCCTGTGACATACTTCCCACGGTCACGGAAATCGCTATCCCCATGCTGAGCGTATTCAGAGCCCTCTGCACGCCCTCGCCCCTGCACCGCGCCTCGGGCAGAAGCCCGTCCCCGTCGACGCCGTAGAACCGCCTGCAGACAATGTCCTGCATGAGCCGCACGGACGGCAGGTCGCTCAGGGAGAGCCCGAGCTGGATGGCGAAGAGCGCGGCGCACAGGAACGGCAGGAGGAGGCTGTGCGGGACGGTGCGGCGGCGGAAGGCCATGGCAAGGAGTGTGATAGAAACCGCGGTGGGCTTTTCTACAAAGGAGTGTGTTGTTGAAGGATACTCGAGAACGAGGTGAAGTCAGAACATGGTGAGGCCCGGTCGAGCCGTCGTGGGAGCAAACATGGTGGTCCGCGCGTGGAAGCACTTAGCACAATAGCATCGAGGGCTGAATAGGCTGTTTTCTCGGCAATGATAATGGGAAATACGTTTCCTGTGGCGCACAGGGCTGTAGCAGAAAAGTCGGCTGTGAACAGCTGGGGTTGTTGCCACGTGCGGTGAACAGACGACGGCCCTGGCGAACAGACTCGATGTTTGCTAGGAACGCCGACGCTACCGCTGACTCGCAGCATGAAATGAAAGCTCTGAAGACATTGGTGGCATATGGGGCTTGCTCGGGAAGTTGGCGGGTGTTTGCTTTGCAAGTCTTGAACCTGCATGCGCGTGCGGAGCTGTCCACCATAGAATGGAAATTGCAGGTGGTTCATGCACGCTTCCGGCTTGCAAATCACAAGTGCCGTCATAAGGTAGTACAAACGTTCCTTCAGACTCAACGCCAGGCCCCGTAGCTCAGGTCCGGTGCTCCTTGTTGGGACACCGCGGGACGGAGACCGTCAAGCGAAAGCCTCCAGGCCCGAGCAGTTGTTGTCCTTAACGAGAGTTGTTCACCAGAGAATGACAGGAACGTGACGAACGGGACGCAGGAGGACCAGTAGACGCCAAAATCGGTATATAGACAGCTCTAGTCATATCCATTTCTCAAGTGAGCTATCCGTTCTTGCGCCATTGCAACAATCCCTAAGCCGGTCGTGAAGCGAGAGGGGCTCGCAAGGTTGGTTGGGCTGGACAGGCAGGGTGGAAGACTTGAGACTTGGCTATATCGCAGCGAACCACGAAGCTTCCATCGCCTGCTTGTCCGAGGTAGAATTGCTTCCAGGCGGCCAGGAGGGGATTGAGGGGTCTGGGGAGTTGCTATGACACTGCATTGAAGACTGAGCAACTACGGCATGACATGGTGTTTGGCTCAACCCCTTTAGGCAGGGATGCCTCCAGGTCACGAGGGAAGACATGCCCAACTTCAACACTTGCCCTACATCGACCGGACGGGTCACTTCAACAACACAGAAACAACGCGTAACGCAAAGGACAATCCATTGACAAAGACTACCGAATAAAGGCATAATCGTAACCATATTGGTGCATAGGGGTATCAGTTCCACCGCCTCATCTCTTCAATCGTTCCTCCCGCAAGCCGCAGAACCGAGCCGCCTCAGTCCTTGCGCTCAGCCTCCGCCTGCTTCTGGATGTCGTGCTCCACGCCTCGCTGCTGGGCCTTACCGTCGGCGCGCATCCGCTCGTAGTGCTCCTGGCCCTCCCTGTCGCCCGTGAGGCCAGCCACGGCACCCCCAATGGTGCCCTGGGCGCGGCCCGCCACGCCGGAGCCCAGGTCGTTGAGCTGGCCCTTGGCCTCCTGCTGCTGGCCCTCGAGGTTCTGCTGGCGGCCCGTGTTCTTAAGAGACTGCAGTGGTGCGTTAGCCCTGTTCGCGGAACCGAAGCGAGGGGACGAGACGTACGTCGCTGCCAACGAGGCCGCCGACTGCTTCCTTGGCCGAGCCGACCGTCTGGTTCCAGGAGCCCTGGGACCGGTTCGCGTCGTCCTTGGCGACGCCGCCGTCCGAGGACACCGTGGCGCCGGGCACCTTGACGGCCGCCTGCGAGGCGTCGTGCTCGGTCTGGGCGGCGTCCTTGCGGACCTCGCCCTGGGCCTTGTCGCCGGTGTTGCCAGTCAGGCTGCCGATAGCGCTCTGGACGGCGCCCGTGGCCGAGTCCACGTAGGACTGGAGGGTGGAGGGGGCGTTCTTGTTGTTGTCCGACATTGTGGAGGAGTGGATGGGTTGGCTTGGAGATGGTTCAAGAGGCAGTGAGCTGGTGGAAGAAGCTATCAAGAACAGAGTGTTTGGCAGTGGACGGTTGGTTTGGATGTGAAGATGAAGAATAGAAACCGTCAGTCATGGCTGGAACTTGGAACATTTATATCACTGCCAGCCGGAGAGACGGCAAGCTCACCTGGCAGGCTGGCAGGGACCGGCAAGGCAATGGAGATTGGGAAATGCCATGCAGCACAACTGCCAGCCTCCCGGCGCCGGCCAGTGATGTCATTGTCGCTCGAGGAGGCTCCACGAATGATCCCGACCAGCGTTGCAGTGGGGTACCGCGAGGGCCCCTGACGTCACAAAGGGGCCTCGCGCACCAAGATGCGACCAGCACGGTCGACATGTGGCCCGGCATGACGCGTTGCCTGGCAGGAGGCGCGTCAAACAGAAGGACTTCCTTGGCCGGAGAGGAAGTTCCGTGACGTGTGTGGCAGTTGCGCTGTGTCGGCAAACTGATGCTCGTTGCACGTGGCGGGTTGACGCAGACATCGAGTAGAGCAGTGAGATGCACCACTGCACCCCATCCGATAGCTAGGTAGATAGCAACCGTTCCGAGTTAACAGGGGTGCTTTGACTGAGCGAGAAGCAAGGTCAAACTCATGGGCTGCCGGGTACACAGGCACGGTACTCAAATCCTTGCATTAGACAAGGCACATCCCCTACCACCCATATCCCCCAGAAAGAGGTATCGTATTATACAATGCTGTTACAGACGCGACCGGCGCCAGGCCGTTGGCTCATGCCGGCCAACTCCAAGTTTCCTTCCGAGTTCCTCGTCTCTTCAGACGTTCCTTGACAAATACTCCGCTCCCCTTCCCCCTCCCTTCCTTCCCCTACTTCAAGTCTCTAGTGCTGGCTCCACTGGATGGTGTTCAGATCGATACCCTCCTGAACCAGCTCCCACAGGGGGCTCAGCTCGCGCAGGAAGCTGACGCGCTCCTGCACTGCCTTCAGCACGTAGTCAATCTCCATTTCCGTCGTGAACCGGCCGATGCCGAACCGAATGCTGCTGTGGGCGCTCTCGTCGCTGTTTCCGAGCGCACGCAGGACGTAGCTGGGCTCGAGGGAGGCGGACGTGCAGGCGCTGCCAGAGGACAGCGCAATGTCCTTGAGGGCCATCAGCAGCGACTCGCCCTCGACGTAGGCAAACGAAACGTTGACGCAGCCGGGGTAGAAAGCGTTGGCATCGCCGTTTTGCGAGGTGTGCTCCATGGCGAGGAGGCCCTTGAGGAGTCGGTCGGAGAGGTGCTTGATGCGTCTCGTGTCGTACTAGCTTTGTGTTAGTCGTTGTGCCACTGCCGAGTGATTCACGCCGAAGCGAGCAACGTCGCAAACTGAAATCAGGAGTAGAACGTACCTCCATCTCCTCCGCGGCGATGCGACACGCTTCGCCAAAACCGGCCACGAGCGGCGGCGCCAGCGTACCGCTTCGGAGACCTCGCTCCTGCCCACCACCAGTGATGAGGGGGTCAAGTCTGACTCTCGGTCGTCTTCGGACGTAGCAGGCGCCAATGCCCTTGGGGCCGTAGATCTTGTGGGACGAAATGGACATGAGATCAATGTTCATGGCGTTGACGTCGAGCGGGATCTTGCCCACGGCTTGGGCGGCGTCGGTGTGGAAAAAGACCTTCCTCTCGCGGCACAGCTTGCCGATCTGTTCGATGGGCTGGATGACCCCGATTTCGTTGTTGACGGTCATGATACTGACCAGGGCAGTCTCCGGCCGGATGGCAGCCTCAAGCTCTGCCATGTCGATCAGGCCGTTGTGCTGGACGGGCAGGTACGTCACCTCGAAGCCCTCATCCTGCAGATGCCGGCAGCTGTCGAGGACGCACTTGTGCTCAGTCTGCGTGGTGATGATGTGTCGCTTCTTGCCGGATCGGCCAAAGAAGCGGGCGACGCCCTTGATGCTCATGTTGTTGCTCTCGGTGGCGCCGCTGGTGAAGATGATCTCCTTGGGGTCTGCGCCGATGAGCTTGGCGACGTGCTCGCGGGCCTCCTCGACGGCCTTTTCGCTCTCCCAGCCGTAGGCGTGTGTCCGCGAATGGGGGTTTCCGTAGACGCCGACGTAGTAGGGGATCATGGCATCAAGGACGCGAGGGTCGACGGGGGTGGTGGACTGCATGTCGAGGTAGATGGGGCGCTGGCCCTCTTCCATGACGGCGGCCTGCTTAAGGACCTCTGCGCGATATGTCAGCTTTCATTCATAGCTTCAACAACCGCTGCTGGGAATGGAGCATACCGGCCATGGGGCTAACGGCGGCATTCGAGGGCGCGCCCATCTGCGGTGGCGGGATGTCGGCAAAGTCCTTCTTGTCCAGCTTGATGGCCGTCTCGACCTTGGCGTTGTCCTTCCTCGTCTCGGTCACATATCCTCGCCGGGTCGTCCGTCGCGACCTCGCCACCACGCGGGCGGCACGGGGCAGGCCGCGCAGGGGGGCGGCGGCGACGGCCGGGCTGGCGCTCACGGCGCTCAGGCGGCTCGCAGACCTCAGGGCGCACGATGCAAGGCTGGCCATGGCTGCGGTTGTGATGGTGGCGATGGCGATGAGTGCATGGGCAGAGGCTGGGGTAGAGGAGCAGGTCGGTATTTGAGCTGGGGCTTTGGTTGGCGAAGCGGCATCCAGAAATTTGTCATGGAGGAGCCGTTCGGCTCGGCCACTCGGTGATAAGCGCGCTCGCGCGTCCGCTCATTGGCTGGAAAAGGCCGCCACCAAATATGGAGCCGTCTGCTTCAACGACCGTGAACTTAATAGCCCGTAGATGCTCACACGCAACAGCCCCGGTTCACGATGTCGAACTGGCCTGTGCTATCGAGGCGGCCACAGTCGCGCCGTGCATCGGAAACCAGCTGCAGGCGCTTGCAGAGGGCACGGCCGCGTGCCGCTGTGGGCGCACAGCGTTCACGTTCGCCGCCGCTGTAATAGCCCGAGGTGTGCGGACTACGAATAGTACGGGCGCCCTGCGAGTGACGACGCGGAGGCTGAGAGAGCACCACATACGCCCTTGGTACGAATCTCGTCTTCATGTTGCACCGGGTCTCTATGGCCAACCTTGCAAAGGTCGAGATCTCCCCGCGATCCACGACATCACTCCTTATCAGCCCGCAGGATCGGGCTCCCAACCCACCACTGCCTCGGAAACTCCATGCCCCATCTCACCATCAAGCGCCTCAGCTCCTCCTCGGTCCCGGGCACGACGTTGACGAAGATTCTCCCGTGTTCACTCCCGCTCATGCTAGGTTCCGAGTGCACTGCTCCCGATTCCCTCCCGACCCGGAACAAGGCGCACTCCCCTGGCGTCGCCGTCTCAATGCCGGATTGCACCAAGGCGGTTGCGAGCTTCTCTCGGACGACGTCCGCAGCGGAAGCACACCCCACACACCGGATGGAGAGACAGGCATGGTTTGTGCTCGCGGCCTTTTGGACGAGGCGCTGCTTCTCCCGGGCGCAAGATTGCTGCCGCAGCGGGATGAAGAGAGTCGGAGGGCCGAGGAGCGTGGTGCAGATCTTCCAGTTCGTTCCGAAGGGTGCTGTTGCCGAGCCTCCCCGTTCATGTTGCGAACTGTGGCCTAGTTTGGTGCCAGGGAGGTTCCCGTCGGAGAAGAACAATTCGTCCGTGTGCCATCTCGGCCGGTCAAACTCGTGCGTCGGCGTAGTGGCGCGTATGGTGAACAGATAGTGGTTCAGGCCGCTGGCGGCGAGAAAGGCGTTGACGAACTCGAGGAAGGGAAAAAGGCGGGGGAGGATGGAGCCCGCGAATGTGGCTGCCGCGAATTCGTACAGGCTGCACGGGAGCGATGACGAGTCGAGGAGCCGGCCGCAGTGGCTCCAGGACGAGTCGTGATTAACAGTAGCAATTACGGGTTCATCATCGGCCGGGCGGTATCTCAGGAAGACGAACGCCTCTCGCGAGGCTGCCGCTGCATTCACGGGGGAGGGGGCCATGGTTATGGTTGCCCGAGGGAACAGGTTGGCGTCCCCGTACACTACCCGAGGCGCACAGAGTAGTCCGTACTTCGTAATCGTACTGTAGAACCTAATATTACTTAATACCAGCCAAGCTGGATGCGTCTGTCTGGGCGGAGCTGCTGGGCGCTGGCCTGCTGACGCGCAGATCCCCGGCCGGTGACGCAGCGATTACAGTGGTGGTGCGCACACCGCAGGCTTGCGCCACAGCGCTATCTTGACACAGCCACGCCAGTCGTCACCGAGCCCCAAACTCGCCGCACTTTGAACCTCGAGCGACGTCAATGCCCTCAATTCCACTGCCAGATCCGCCAAACAGAGGCGCCTGTGGCCTGCTTGTCACTGGCGACGTCGCGCGCATTACCGAACACCTCTCCGGCCTCTCGTCTCTGTGCGCGCACAGGCTGCCCGTTCACCATGAGTTTTAAGGGCTTCCAGAAGAGCCTCACGCGGGTGCGTACTGCGTCCCGAGCTGCCCCTCATCCCCATCGTCGTCGCCATCGCCGTCGCCTCCTCGTCCGCGAGACTCACGGCCGTCGCTAACCATTGCGCGCAACCCGCAGGCTCCGCAGCGTGTCAAGGCCAAGTTCAACATCGGCGAGCACACCAAGGACGCCATCTACATCGACGCCGAGCGCCGCTTCCAGGAGCTCGAGACCGAGACCAAGAAGCTCCACGATGAGTCCAAAAAGTACTTCGACGCCGTCAACGGCATGCTCTCCCACCAGATCGAGTTCAGCAAGGCCATCTCCGAGATCTACAAGCCCATCTCGGGCCGCATGTCTGACCCCGACTCGGCCAAGCCCGAGGGCAACCCTGAGGGCATCGCCGCCTGCGAAGAGTACGAGGCCATCGTCAAGGAGCTGCAGGAGACACTGGCCCCCGAGCTCGACATGATTGATACTAGGGTTATCCGGCCGGCGAACGAACTGCTAGACGTCATCAAGGTCATCCGCAAGACGGCCCTCAAACGCGAGCACAAGCGCCTCGACTACGACCGCCACCGCGCCACCCTCAAGAAGCTGCAGGACAAGAAGGAGCGCACGCCCAAGGACGAGAAGGCCATGTGGAAGGCCGAGGGCGATGTCGAGCAAGCCACCCAGGACTTTGACTACTTCAACGACCTGCTCAAGGACGAGCTGCCCAAGCTCTTCACCCTCGAGCAAGAGTTCATCCAGCCGCTCTTCCAGTCCTTCTACTACATGCAGCTCAACATCTTCTACACCCTGCACGAGCGCATGCAGCGCTGCGACATTGGCTACTTTGACCTGACAAAGGAGATCGAGGAGGCCTTTTTCGAGAGCCGGGGGGACATCCAAGAACAGGCAGAGGGGCTGTCGATTTGCCGGTTCAAGACGACGGGACGGCCGCGCCCAATTAGGTATGGCGCCCGCCCGGCGCTCGAGGGCGGCAAGCAGCCAGCGCTCCTGACGGCCGGCCCGAGCGCGACGAGCTCCAAAGCCAGCGCCCATTCGCGCCAGTCGATGGACTCTTCGGAACAGAACCCGCCGCCCCCGTATTCTCCTGGAAACAAGCCTAGCAGCCCAGGCCTATCAGCCATCGCGGCGGCCAAGGCTAAGCCGCCGCCTCCAAAGCCGAAGCCCAGCCGCCTGCTCGGTGCTCCCACGGTAGAGACGGTAACGGCGCTGTATGACTATGCGGCACAAGCCGAGGGCGACTTGAGTTTCCGGACGGGCGATGTTATCGAGATTATTACAAGAACGAAAAACGACAATGAGTGGTGGACTGGGCGGCTTCAAGGGAAGGAAGGGCAGTTTCCAGGTATCATCCCTCACCCGCGACGGCTGGTCTACTCGCGACGTCAATGCTAACTGCTATGTCCCCAGGAAACTATGTTCAGTTAAACTAATAAAGTTGGCAATCACATGACGGACTGTTTGGCGCAGGAGCCTTTTTGTCTACGCGGAGATGACAGGAAAGGGGGTTTGTTTTGGCGCCCTACATCATGGCAGAGATATACTTAGCCGTTGTAGTAATCTACTGGAAAGGAAGCCAGTCGCTGGGTTATGACGCCTGTCACTATATGACGTTCAGCCTGAAGCTTTAGCATCATCTCGTGAAGTCATTCTAGCCCATTTGCGAAGCACTGAGTGGCCGGGGCACGACGAGTTAGCAGTGGGTTTGTAGAGCTGACTTCGTACTTGATCAAGGTGTGTGCGTGCGGCTCAGTGACAGGGATCCATCAGTCAGATCGGCTGCCTTGTGTACCTAATCGCCGTTGGCAGCCGTACATTGTCATGATCGCGGCCCGCCACTACAAATACCCACACTACACCACCCTTGCTCGTGGATGGCTGGAGTGCTCCCTTGCAACGCCACGGGGCCCAAGACGACAATCTCCTTTGCCGTATTGTGCAAGACAGCCGGCGACCCTACAGCGCCACACAGTAACGATAACAACTGGGAAGCTGCTGGGATTATAACCCTCCTGTCGATGGACTTCAGACTGCCGACCGAGGAGCTGCCTGCATCTGCCTTTAACGCTGAGATCACAGCCGTTGAGCTCGGATACCTCTTCCACCCCGTATCTTGGGGCAAGGGTTACGCAACTGAGAGTCTTCGAGAGCTCCTCCGAGTGTGTCAGGAGGAGGAGGCTGCAAAGCGAGGCGTTCGGGTTGACATCCGTGGGAATGTGCACAGTGATAACGTCAAGAGTCTTCGTGTCATGGAGAAGCTTTAAGTCGGCCGGTACAAGCAGGAGGGGCGTCTTCCCTTGCGTGAGGATGCTACAAAGGATACGATTGTGCATTTTCGAATGAGGTACTGAGACTGGGAGCTATTCGGCAAAGGGCAAGCCACTTACAATACTCGCGTAGACCTATTGAACCTCACTTCATACCTAGAACTATGGAAGAATTTGTATCAGCTGCCCACTCGATGGCGCAGTGAGGTCAGGGCCTGACGTTAGGATGACACCGTACATTAACATACCGGAAAACATTATCCGCGGGACACATGCTGGATGCCGGACCTTCATCTCTCGTGACACCGATGAAGGGATTCGATTTGACCTTGAGCACAGAGGAAGCAGTTAGGCGCTCAAGGCATAGGAGAGAGCCAAATCACAACTTTTGTGGCGAACGTTCTGTAGAGGTGGCAATTCGTCTACTTCACAAGCCGGAGACAAGACCAGCATATAGTGAACTGGTGACAGGGGTTGAGGCAAGATGAAGAGGGATAATATGAGAGAGATCGAGAAGACAAAGACTATATGCCCACGACAGTCTACGAGTATTGTACCCTGGCAACATCTAGTAGTGGAGCATATTACCCCGGACGAGATGGAAGCGCTAACGCTCGCTCAGCCACAGGCTAAACCAACTCTAACTTTTGAAGTAGCGTTCCTATCTTCAAATCACGAGCCTCATTAACGAGTTGCTCTAGGGATGGGCGGCTCTTCCTCGTGCCATGCGTGTGGGATGGGTGGACTCCTGTGTAGACGTTCTTCAATCCATCCAATTTTCCAGTGTCCGCCAGCACTAACGAGAATGGCGAACCGGCTGGATGTGCGGTGGGACTCACCTCGCTGAGCCTCCAGGTGGTGAAATCACTGTACGATTACTTCTGCGTACACGAGTCTAAAAGCAAAATCACTCGGACATCGCCTACATGACGCAGATATGGGAACCTGCTGGAGATTCTCGAGCGCCTGCACTCTCACCTTGACGGCAGCGGGAGTCGGGCCGAGGCGAGGTTGGTCAAGAACATCAATGCTATTGTTCACAGATACGAGAAATGCATACATCTTGCTCGTCTGCAATCCGTAACTTTAAATGCTGTATATTAGACAGGAGAATCTTCAAGATCCTCTATAGGGGAGTACATCAGCAAACACGGGGCCTGGAGTAGCTATGTAGTGGTAGTGCTGTTGGTGGCCCCTTCTGAAGTGGACTTGGCCTTATTTGTGCCACCATTACCCAAATACCTGCTCGGGTACCAGAGGCAGAAGACGGCGAGGGCTACGATCATGAATAGGCCTTCAAAAACCCAAAACATCCACTCATGCGATATGGTGTAGCCGTTGTTGCCCTCTGCGAATTCGATCATCCGGAATATGCAACGAATCTGCCACCATGTCCGTAAGTTAACTAGTCATTTTCTTTTCGTACAAGCGACATGCCATGTTCGTTTTAAGAGAGTGGATGGGGGGTGGAGCACTTACCAAAATCAAGAAACTGGAGACATAAACAGCCTTGAGAACGTTGAACCATCCTTCCGGTGCATCTGGCACGGCCATCGACCGAGACAGATAATGGAACCGCACCAAGATGCAAAAGTATGTTGAGAAGGCAAGGACTTGGAGAGACAAGCCCGCAATCAGGATGTAAATCCCTATATCGGCAAGATGGCCTGTCCAGCCTACAGAGCTGGCCAAGGACGACCCGGAGGACTGCACATTCAAGCAGACAATATCAATAGCGACGAAAGTGCGTGTAAGAAACTTGGCGGGCACCTTGAAGATCCTGTGACGGGATGGGGGGAGAACGGCTCGGATCAGACGGCCGATCAGCACGTAGTTTCCGGCCGCGACGAAGATGGGGGCGAGAACGATGAGAGTAGTGCTGGTGGCAAAGACAGGCTAAACAACAGGGTATTAAATTAGTTTTCTGAGCGACGACGTGGACGGCAGTCGACAGGCGCCAACAGACATAGTTGGAGGCATCGCACATGGGATGGCAACTAACAATATTCTGATGTTTCTGAGTCGAGTATGATCGCATAGCATAGCCAACAACCTGGCAGAGCCCGCCGACAGGTACACATACAAAGTACCACGCGCGGTACTTGTAGGTCAGGTAGGTAATCCAAGCGGTGGCTATTGCGTAAACAACCGTTGCAACGATTGCCGTTGGTAGCGACGGGTCAAATTGCCAAAGGCTCCAGTCTCCGCCGGTCGGCATGGCCGTCTCGTGCGCCTCCAAGGCAGGGAGTTGGGGGACGATCGATCAGCAGTAGTGGATGACCACGCGAAGCAGATGGGAATCAGAAGAGATGGGCGGCAGGAAGAGCAATAGCGAGCAGCTGGCGACCTCGTGTCGAGAGGGAGGAATGCCAGGCCCGGAGCCTGATCAGTCCGAATGCACAGAAACCGCGGGGCGTGAAGGACGAATCCTTCTTCGCTTAGCTACTTGCGTCGGACCAACACTGGTGAGTAATACTCAGCCACCAGGGATGCTGTTGGGCGATGACTGCATCCCTTGCCGACCGACGCGTCCAACACAGGAGGCTCGGACTCGACTGTAGGTACCCAAGCAAGCCAGCCAAGCACACTATAATCTCTTTAAATGCCACCGATATTCTTTACACAACGTTCTGGTTGGCTTAGCCGCTACTAGTACCCCGTGGTGATTCAATTTTAGAGGTACTCTCTTTTGTTAGTTAAAATTGAAAGTGCTACAAGCGTTTAAAAACAGCTATTTTATACTTGGTACGAGGTCAACTGGTCAACTATCCTTGTTCTGAGGTACCAACACGTTAGTCGTATGGCTCCGTGGACAAAGTCCCACCAGCCTACTTCGTAGTTGGTCGTCAATCGGTCAATCTCACCAACAGATGATTGATAGTGCTGACTGCCCTTTGTTGGTCTGACACAGTGACACGGTGTACTTCCCTCTCCGTACTACATATTATCCCTCAATCCACTTGGGCCAAGGACAGCAATCCCGTCGCGCGCATACAAGATGACACGAAACGCGAATGCGCTGCAGGCCAATGCTGACTGCGTCCGACGTTCTATGGCCAGGCAATGTCCAACTCCCCCCGCAGCCAACCACAATCCAACCGCATCTCTTGGCAAGGTGGACGCGTGTCCCTGGCTCTTGTTTGGGGCCGGGCCGTCACCCGTGAGCTAGGCCGGGAGCAAACATCCCCTGTTCCAGGTCCTATGCTCCCAATGCACCCACCCCCGTGCCAAGGTATTTGAGCACGAAGTCGACCTGGACCTTGATGAGCTGTGCAAAGCGATGACCGTCGGGCGTCAGAATGTCCATGTGACCCCGGTCCTCGTAGTGCCTCTCCTTGGGGCCGGTGAGACCAGTCCAGGTGTCCTCTTGCGTCTTCCTGATATGCTCGAGCTCTTCGTGGACCGCATAGACCTGCAGTACTGGCGTGGGCCCCAAATTCCTCGGCACGTTCTCAAAAGACCAAGCTGCGAGCCGGGGGAGTGTCTGGACCGTGACCTCGTTGCGGAAGCCGGGCGCTATCTTGGACAGGTTGTCCATGACCTCGTCATAGTCCAAGTCCTCCATGTCCCTCTGCTTGCGGAAATCGAACAGCGCGCTTTCCTCCGAGTCGCCGATGTACTGCACGTAGAACGGCTCTTTGCCTCGCGCCTGAGACTCGCGGTCCCGAATCGCCAGGTCCAGGTACTTCCTGCGCTTCCCCGGCGCGTCGAAGCTGTAAGGTATAGGCGCTGGGCATACTGCGACAACCAGCTTGACACGCTGGTCCAAGCCCGCTGCCACCAGCGCGGCGGCAGCCGACAGCGAGTAGCCCCAAAGTGCGATCCGCCTGGGGTCTACCACCGACTTCGTTTTGAGAAACGTGATGGCGTCGCTGAAGTCCTCGGCCTGCTTCGCCGGGTTGATGTCGGATCGTGGCGTACCGTCGCTCATCCCAACGGACCGCGGGTCGTAGACAAGCGCCGTGATGCCTGCCTTCTGGAAGCTGAGCGCAACTTCGTGGTACAGAAGGCTTATAGGAAAGTTAAACTGCGCGCGAATTCCTCAGATGTCAGTCGCTGAGCGCCAGAGATGTACTTATAGTGAATTGACTTACACCAGGAGTCATCACAATGCCGGGCCCCTTGGTGTCCGCGGGGTACAAGAACCCCCTCAAGACCAGGCCGTCAAGCGTCTTAAACTCGACACCCTCGGGGCTATCCATGGTAATTGAACGTGGGCGAAAAGTACTCAGGAATCACAGTCAGTTTCGCGAGAAGAATTTAAGACGATGGCCTTGGAACGAGGAGATTCTTGAATGACGACCTCGTTCTCTGCATGACCAACTTATAGTTTCGTTATGTTACAGCCAAATCCACAAACCCTCCAGGTAACTATGCGCTCCTGACATCGCCGGGAAACGTGCAGCTCTTCGTAAGACAAATACCACCGAACATCGGAAAACCCAAACTCCACTTCGATAGTGATGTTCTCCCTGCACGGATGATAGACTGGAGGATAGAGATCCTTGCAGCCTCGAAGACCTTTATCCTCCGCCCCCACCTCGCCGGTCCAGATGTGAGTAACACAGGTCATCATGCACCCTTCAAGGATCGACAATACCACTGATATGCTTCGTATGAGCCCGATGACCAATACTACTATATATACATAGTACGAGGTCCTAGAGCAATTATCATAGTATCTTATCAGCATACCATGAAGGCTATATATAGTAGTGGAAGAGGAAAAGTAGATTATTGAGGAGTATATATACTTACTTACTGGTACAACTATCCTCGTTCCAAGGTACCGATACGCTTACGTTAGTCATACTGTAGGGCCCCCGTGGGGCATCAATGGGGCGTATACATCAGTGGCATTTACAAGTTCCGGTCCTCAGGGTGTGCGTATCGAACGCTCGTATACCGGCCTATCGAGAGTCATCGCAGGTTGGGTTGGGGTCGGGAGGTATCGAAACCTGGGAAGGATCCAGGAACCTGGACCATATACACATGTGAAGTATGTGAGCTGCTTCTGCGCCGTGGAATCCTTTGCGGCGCTGCTCAAGTCGTACCACATAAATATGCATCACCTTCCGGTCTGGGTGAACCTCTAGAGTGAAGTTGGCTGCATAACTTGTTTTTCTGTATGGGGCTGTTGAATGTATGAGCCCCTATCTCTAGAGGATTCAGCCGCACACCGGCTACCCGCAAAGGTACCCTTGGCTTATTTACGAGGGGCGCGGAGGTTTGGGGGCAGGGACGAAAAGGGAGCATACCGAGCATCTGCCCCTCGACATAAATCCAAAGTCATCGCTTCGACATAGACATGTTTTGGGCTATGAATCTTCAGGCCTTTTGGTGTCCAATATTTTATGATTCCTCATTTTGTGCCTTTCAATGGGACCCAACGGCAACATTCTCGAGCCCATCGTCGGTGAGGTGTCGACTGAAAGCCTTGCTGACGGTGCGACTCACGCACACAGCAATGTCCCCAGCAACGGTGTCAACAGCAACGGCACACACAGCAATGGCGTCCATAGTCATGGTGCTAACAGCAACGGCACACACAGCAATGGTGTCCACGGCAATGGTGCCAACAGCAATGGTGCCAACAGCAACGGCATACACAGCAACGGTGCCTACAACAACGGGGAACCAGCTGTTCACACTAACGGAACTGCCAACGGAACTGCCAACGAGAATGGATATAATACACCTTCATCTTCCCAAATTCAGACTCCAGTCGCTGTAATCGGCGTTGCCTGCCGTCTTCCTGGCAAGAGCAACTCCCCCGAGGAGCTTTGGAAGTTTCTCATCAGCGGTGGCATAGCAGACCCCACGCCCCCAAGTCATCGCTATAATTTCGCCACACACTATGACGGCTCACAGCGGCCAGGGACTATGCCCTCCCCGGGTGGTATGCTTCTTCGAGACGTTGATATGACGGCCTTTGACGCTTCGTTCTTCAATATCAGTCACTCAGAGGCAGCGGTAATGGACCCACAGCAGCGGCAGCTGCTCGAGGTCGCATACGAGTGTCTGGAGAACAGCGGAGTTCCCCTGAGCAAGCTCCGCGGAACGAGGTCTGGCTGCATAGTTGCCAACAACGCTGTCGGTGAGTTCAAGTCGGAGCCCTTTTCAGGATGCCAAAGCGATGTGGCTGTTGGTGGCATGACCGAGGCTAATAGATATGTCTTGTGGCACAGAGTATGAGGGCTTTGCTACGCATGACCGTGAAGACAACGTCAGCGGCGGTAGCACGGGATTTTCCCGTTCGATCCTAAGCAATAGGATATCACTTCCTCGACATTCAAGGCCCCAGGTGACTACCCCTCCGTTTTGACTCGTTGACTATATGCCTTTACTGATTGATCGGCAGCATCTCCATCGACACGGCATGTTCAGGAACGCTGGTAGGCGTTGATCTTGCCTGTCGCTATCTCCAATGCAATCAAGCAGACGGCATGCTTGTGGGGGGCGCTCTTTTGTATCTTGATCCTTCTGCTTTGCAGGACACGGGGCCTATGAAGGGGGCCTTCTCTCCCACTGGCAGGTGTAACACGTTTGATGCCGATGCCGACGGATACATAAGAAGCGAGGCCATCAGCTGCGTGTACCTGAAGCGCCTGGATGACGCCATCCGAGACGGGGACCCTATTCGAGCTGTCATCCGAGGCAGTGCAACCAATAGTGACGGCAACACAACGAGTCTGACGCAACCTAGCTCGGAAGCTCAGTCTGCTGCCATCCGAATGGCGTACCAAAACGCGGGCATCACCAACTTCAATGAAACTGGCTACCTCGAGTGCCACGGCACGGGAACCCCGACGGGAGATCCGATCGAGGTTGCTGGCCTCGCTTCCGTCTTCGCTCCCACCCGTCCCACAGACAAGCCGCTCATCATCGGATCAATCAAGAGCAACGTAGGGCATTCGGAGAGCGCGGCTGGTCTGTCGGGTCTGATCAAGGCGGTTCTGACCGTCGAGAGGGGCATCATCCCAGGGAACCCTACTTTCATCACGCCGACGACGCGGATCGACTTTGAGAAGTCGCGCGTGCGTCCGACGAGACGCACCATCCGATGGCCTCGGTCTGCCACGGGTCTGCGCCGGGCAAGCGTCAACTCGTTCGGTTTTGGGGGGACCAACGCCCATGTCGTCCTCGAGGCGAGAGACTCCATGGTCAGGGATCCCAAGGCCCGCAAGGGTTTTGTCTTCTCTAGCCACGGATCAGGTTTGTTTGGCGGCGACGACTTGCCTGAGACGGGTTTTGAGCCGCCTCACTTGCTGGTCTTCTCGGCGAACGACAATGATGCGCTGCGGAAGAATGTCCAGGTCTTGTCGGAACACCTTGTCGACCCTGCTGTTCACGCGAAGCTGAGTGATGTGGCCTATACCCTGTCTGAAAGACGTACCCATCATTTTTATCGAGGCTTCATCACATCGAACTCTGTGGAATTCACCGCTGATTCAATGGTTACTGGCAAGAAAAAGGCCCAGCCTCCTAGGGTTGCCTTTATCTTCACTGGTCAAGGTGCCCAATGGAGCCAAATGGGCAAGGATCTTATTGAGTCCTTCCCCTTGGCAAGGTCTGTCATCGAGTCCTTGGATGCGGCCCTCCAGAGCCTCGCGCGACCGCCCCAGTGGTCTCTACTTGCAGAACTTACACAGAAGAGAGCTGCCGAGGCGTTGAGACTCCCCGAATTCTCCCAGCCCCTTGTTACGGCGCTACAGATTGCACTTTTGTCTGTGCTCCGCCATTGGGGAATCTCCGCGACAAGGGTGCTTGGCCACTCCTCTGGAGAGATCGCTGCCGCTGTTGCAGCCGAGTTCCTGACCCCTGATGAGGCCATAAAGATTGCCTACTTCCGGGGTCTGGCGGCCAAGGGACACCGTCCAGAACAACCCTTGGGCATGCTCGCAGTCGGCGTTTCGGCCGACGCCATCACCCCATACCTCGAATCGGAACCCACTATTCAAGTTGCGTGTTACAACAGCACCGTGAGTCTTACCTTGTCGGGCCAGCAGCCGGCCCTGAAGCGCGTCTGTGAACGCCTCCAGGGGGACGGCCACTTTGCGAGAATGCTCCAGGTCAACCTCGCCTACCACTCCGAGCACATACGCGGTATCGCAGAAGACTACTACAGCCTGCTGCAGGAGGAGAAACTGGTGCCCGAGGGAAAACGGGGAAGTGACAAGGTGACCATGTTCTCGTCCGTGACGGGCCTGCCCGTCTCCGACGACGACAACGCCCTGGGCTCCGACTACTGGAGGAAGAACATGGTCAGCCCCGTACGGTTCGCGCAATCGGCGGGTAACATGCTCTCAGGCAAGGACGGCAGCGAGTTTCTCATTGAGATCGGACCGACAGGGGCGCTTGCTGGACCGGTCGCACAGGTGATCAAGGCCACTTCTGGCGCCCGAAATGCGCAGTATACCTCGGCGGCCAAGCGGGGGGCCGACACGCTCCTGGCGCTCTACGAAGTGGCTGGAAAGCTCTGGGCGAATGCCGGTGTCGTCGACTTGCGCAAAGTGAATGGCTACGACCAGTCGAACCTCGTCGTCGACCTGCCCAACTATCAGTGGAACCACTCACGACGGTACTGGCGCGAGTCCCTCTCGGCAACTGAGTTCCTGCAGAGACCCTTCCTCAGCCACGACCTGCTGGGATCCAAGATCCTCTCGGTCCCATGGCATAACCCGACTTTCTACCAGGTCATCGAGCTCAGTGATGTCCCGTGGCTGCGCGACCACAAGATTGGCGACCAGGTCATCTTCCCTGCCGCCGGCTACCTTGCCATGGCTGTTGAAGCCATCTACCAGACAACTTTCATGACCCAGTGGAAGGACCGCGGGCCGCCCGCGGCATTTGCGTACTGCTTGAAAGATGTACAGTTTCGCCGGAGTCTCGTTCTAGAAGAGGATGCCAGAACCAAGATCAGTTTGGCCCTGAACCCCGTCCATGCTTCACCCAGACAATGGTACAACTTTAGGGTCAGATCTCTGATGGAAGGGACCTGGGTCGATCACTGTACCGGCCTCGTTCGGATCGACGAGGAGGAGTTTGACATCACCGCCCCCGCCCGCGCGCTGGAGCCGCTGGAGCACCCGGAGCCAGGAGACGTTGGCTACAAGAATGCGAATGCCGGAGAGTTCTCCTTTGGGCCTTGTTTCCAGAGGATCGACTACTTTGACTGGGTTTGGGGTAGCCCAGAGACCCGCGCCCAAGTGAACATGGAGTATCCGCCCTCGGCGTTCTCGAAGCAGTCGCAGTATCCTGTGCACCCCGTCGCCATGGACTGCCTACTTCAGCTCACGGGTTACTCTATCGCTCAGATGCAGATGAATGATCTGGATGACATCAATTGTGTTCCTGTAGGTATCGAGGGGATCACCATCCCCGCCAGGAGCAAGCCGCCTTCCAAGTCGTGCATGGTCCGCTCAGAAGCCCATCTCTTGGACTCAAGCTCAAGTCAGACATACGGCAGTCGCTATGCCTCGGCTGGTCTCTACGACCCGGAGGATCGATCCCTGGTGATGCAGATCAAGTGGATTCGATTTGACCCTATCTCTTCCCGCGCCCAATCTGAACACATCTACATGCACTTTGGCTGGGATGCAGATGTTTCTCTGACGAATTCCAAGGGCTTGAATGACCATTTGATGGCAGGGGACAAAGGTGGAGATGATTTGGCTCTGAACAAGCAGACTGAAGCCAAATCTCACCGCCTGCAGAAGCTTCTTGGTGCCTTTGCCCACCAGAAACCCGACATGACAGTCTTGGAGGTAAACCTTGACGACAATGATACTACGTGCCTGTACCTGGAAGAAACAGACAGATCGTCACGGGGAACAAGAACCGGATACACTCGGTACCATTGCATCGTGAAGGATGTCAAGGCCTTGTCTCAACTCCAGGAGGCTCACAGGGACTCCCCCCGCACGACATGGGAGCTTCTCGACGTGACCCATCCCTCGGGTGCAATCTCATCGTCTGAGAAGTTCGACCTCGTAATTCTTAAGTCTTCGGACTTGGAAACAAGCGGCAAGGCCTCGGTTGCACTGTCCAACGTCCTCGCGGCCATGTCGGAGCAAGGGAAGCTTGTTGTACTTGGCTCCCACGGTGGAGCTGGGACATTGAACGATACACGTCAAATCCTCGAGGATCTGAGGTTCTCCCATATCAAAGACCTGTCCCCATCGTTGGGAGATGTTGCAGTTATGGCCGAGGCTCCCCGAGCGAGGTCCGTCACAATGAATGACAAGATCACCTGCATCCGATTCACAGATGGCGAAGAATCGTCCCTGATGCTGGATGGCTTGAAAGACGAGGGCTGGACCATAGAGTCCCATAACACGACCGATGAACTCGCGCCCAATAGCCAGGTTCTCATCGTGGATGAGCTGTTCACGACTGTGGCAACCTGTATCACCCGCGACCAGTGGAACATGCTTCAAGCCATTATTCAGAAGGAGTGCAACGTTCTGTGGGTCACAAAGGGAGGCCAGATGACTGTGACCGACCCCGACCGAGCCGCGGCGCCGGGCTTGCTCCGAACACTCAGGTCTGAGGAGCTAGGAATCCGTTTCATCACACTCGATGTCGAAGAATCTACAGGCTCCCGCACAGTTCATGCCATCTGCCAATGCCTGCGGCTACTCATAGAATCGCAAGCTGCGGTGAGGAAAGATAGTGAGTTTGCCGAGAGAGGCGGTGTCATCTATACACCACGTCTCCTAGCAGACTCAGCCCTTAACGAAGCTAAGCATGAGGCCGTCAATGGGAGGAAGCATCAAGTGGAGGACTTGCACGAGAAGAAGACGCCCGTGTGTCTAGGTGTCGAGCGTGCCGGCACCATTGATTCCCTGCATTATTGTGAGCGATCACCTACTCCTTTGCCAATCAAGGATGGCTACATAGAGGTCGAAACCTACGCCGCAGGCGTCAACTTCAAGGACCTCGCCTTAACCCTGGGTATCGTTAGCAGCAACGACCCGTTCGTCCTGGGAGGCGAAGCCGCCGGTATCGTCACTCGTGTGGGTAGTGGCGTCGACCACTTCGTTCCGGGCCAGCGCGTGGTAGCCATGTTCCCAGGAAGTTTTGGCAACAGGATCCAGGTGCCGTGGCAAGTGGCGCACGCCATTCCCGACACCCTCAGCTTCGACGAAGCGGCGACCCTCCCAGTTGCGTTCCTTACTGCGATGCATGGGCTCTTCGATCTGGGAAACCTGCAGAAAGGCCAGCGAGTGCTGATTCATTCAGCAACCGGAGGCACAGGCAGCGCCGCGGTCCAGTTGTGTCAGTACATGGGCGCAGAGGTGAGTTTGTCTTGATTCCCGGCCTGATCTCTAGGCTATTGAGCTGTGGCCTGGATTCATATGCGTATGGATATCTAACAATGCGTTCTGTAAGATCTTCGCAACCGCCGGATCCGACGAAAAGCGCCAGTTCCTCCGAGACAACTACAACATCCCGGCCGATCACATCTTCTCTTCCCGCACGACTGACTTTGAGCACCAGATCATGCGTCTGACCAACGGCCTCGGGGTAGACGTCATCTTGAATTCGCTTACGGGGGACCTGCTGGAAGCGTCGTGGAACATTATCGCCCATGGGGGAACAATGGTTGAGATTGGCAAGAAAGACATTACAGAGCATAGCCGACTCTCCATGGAGCCCTTCAGCCGCAGTGCCTCATTCCGGGCATTGGACCTGTCCCTGGATATGGCCGACCGTCATCAGAAGGGACCTGCCCTGGGACAGACTTTGGCACGGTATGCAATAAAGTTCCCTGGCACAGCATGATGACTAGTCGACTGATTGTGTGGTTATATGCAGCCTCTTTGACCAGCTCTTTTCGCTCCTGGAAGCCGGCCATGTCTGGCCGATATTCCCAATACAGATCTTTGCTTTCGACAAGGTGACGGACGCGCTCGTCCTGATGCGGTCGACAAAGCATATGGGAAAGCTGGTCCTTTCTCGCAATCCCAATGGCTCAGATTACGTTCCGGTACGTGATCCCATGTCGGCTACAATGTACTAAACTCTAGAGCGGGCACCTGACACTTGTCTTTTGCAGATCCGCCCTGCCCAGAGATTGGTCCGATTCAGGCCAGATGCCACATACCTGCTTGTCGGAGGCCTCAAGGGCATCTGCGGCAGTCTTGCCGTCGACTTTGCAAAAAAGGGGGCGAAGCACTTGGCGGCCATTTCTCGTAGCAGCTACGACGACCCGCAATCCCAGATTGTGCTGCGACAGCTCCGCGACTTGGATTGCCAGATTGATCTCCTTCGGGGCGATGTCACGAAACTAGAAGACGTGAGAAGAGTATTCGACGAGACGACAGTTCCAGTCGCGGGTATCATACAAGGTGCCATGGTTCTTAGGGTGAGCATCAAGTCTAAACACAGTCCCCCCTATGCCACGCCAACTGCGTGGATGCTGACAGTTTCCTCCTAGGACCGGCCCTTTGCCAAGATGACGGTCGAGGAGTACCACGAGGCGACGGCCTGCAAAATCCAAGGGACCTGGAACCTTCACAACGTAGCCCTGGAAAACAAGGTCGACTTGGATTTCTTCACGCTCCTGTCCAGTATCTCTAGCGTGCTCGGCAATCCGGCGCAGGCAAACTATGCATCGGGCTGCTCGTTCCAAGACGCCTTTGCCAGCTACAGACACGGCCTCGGCCTGGCGGCCTCTACGATCAACCTTGGCATCATCGAGCAGATCGGCTACATGGCCCGCAACGAGGACCTCCTAGAGAAGAACGTCAGCAGCGAAGTCGCACACGGCATCGATCAGAAGCTTCTGTGCAAGATAGTGACCTACTCCATCCTCCAGCAGTCCAGCGACCCCGTCAGCCGCGACCCGTACAGCCAAACGCGCATGGTAACAGGCCTTAGCATGCCGCAGCCGCCGGACTCGCTGCTCCGGCTGGATGCGCGGTTCGCGCCCCTCTTCGTCCGGGACGGGTCTGACGCCCAGGCTGGCGGCGCGGCGGCGTCCCAGGACACCTCGCAGGAGATCAAGGAGCTCAACCTCATGCTGCGGTCCAAGAATGCCAGGTCGGCCAACCTGCCCCAGCTCGTCGACGCTACCGTCTCCATCGTCAGCGCCTACCTGACGCGGGCCATGCGGCTCAGCGAGCCCATCGAGCCCGAGCGGTCGCTTTCGGCCTACGGCATCGACTCGTTGGCGGCTGTCGAGTTCCGCAACTGGCTGCGGCTGGAGCTCGGCGCTGCCATGTCTGTGATTGATATAACGACGGCTCCATCGCTCATCATACTTTCAGAAAAAATCATCTCCAAGGTAGACGTCGCAGAGAGCAAGTAATGTGTGGTGTTGCATAGACAGGAATACCTGGTCCGGGCCTCGATTAGTTACAACTATTGTTTTCTTGATTACCTTCGAGTTTTATGGAACAGGAAGAGTACGACATATCTGAAGCTAAAGGAGTATCAGCTTTCCAAATGCACAAGCGAACTAGTGAGATGAAATTAAGTCGACATATTGCACTATTTTTTGGCGTTCATACGTCGACCTGCTAAGCAAAGGCTTGAAGCTATGCTGGCTCGGCAGACAGCATGATCAGTTTGGCAAGACTTTTTAAACATGGTCGTGATGATGGAAGAGGCGAGGGGATATTGCTGTTGGTTCTTGATTGGTCTGACTTTCACCGGTACCTGCGGTTGGGTGTGTCCTCCAGCAGCACCCAGTCAGCAATGATTGGACGGAGCACTGCCTGCCAATACCGTCCTTTGTCACAAGGAAGATGTCTCCTCTTCCTCCAATCATCATTCTCTCATTTGAGCACCGCAGCGGTCCGTCCCAACCTCGCCGATATGGGGCCATCCTATGAGCTCTACGATGATGAGGCGTGGGACCGCGGCGAAGCTATTTTTGAGGCCATGAAGGATAAGCTCCACAGTGAAGACCTTTACTATGAGATCGCCAGGTTTGTCACCAAGCACCGAAAGGGCGGCAGCCCGAGGACGTTTTTTCCTCCGAGAAAGGGAGGGTTCAACTTCCACTACCGCATCCAGTATTCCGATGATAGCTCCGTCATCATTCGCTTCCCCCTCCCGGGCTTCTTCCGGATGGCCGAGGAGAAGCTATGTGCTGAGGTGGCTGCAATACGGTATATTGCCGATCATACTACCATACCTGTGCCCTTCATCCTCCACTACGGCATGGCGGACGAGAGCCCAGGCGGCCTGGGTCCCTTCATCATCATGGAGTACATGGAAAACTTTGGCGATGCTACTGACGTGCTAAAAACTCCGGAGCGACCCCTCGGAGAAAAGCCAGTCCTGGACCCAGACATCGACGAAGAGAAACTCGAGTACATGTACAGCCAGATAGCCGACATCATGCTCCAGCTGGCCAAGTGCGACTTCTCCCAAATCGGATGTCTTGGGTTGAGCCGCAATGACGAGGACGATATCGACCCGGAGGTCATCCGCCGCCCGTTGTCATTCAACATTGCCCAGCTCGGAGAAGTAGGAGGTATCCCTCATTTTGAGCTGCCCGCTGTCTCCAAGACCTTCTCCAACTCTTCTGAATACTACTCTGCCCTGGCGGATATGCACCTGCAGCAACTCTCCTTTCAGCGTAACCAAGCTATCGAATCAGCCGACGACTGCCGCAAGAAGTACATCGCTAGGTGAGACAGAAAATTCCCGTCACGAGGGTGTATCCATTCCGAGCACTAACTCCTCTGGAGGCAACTGTTCCGCAAGCTGGCCGCCGAGCGTCGCATAGCTTCCCAGGACACGGATCTCGGCCCCTTTAAGCTGTGGTGCGACGACCTCCGCCCAGCCAACATTCTCGTCGACGCCGACTATCGTATTATCGGCGTGGTCGACTGGGAGTTCACCTATGCCGCCCCTGCTGAATTCACGTACTCCCCGCCATGGTGGCTTCTCCTCGTCATGCCCGAAGAGTGGCCGGAAGGGCTCGAAGACTGGGCTGCCAAGTACGAACCCCGACTCGAAACCTTCCTCCGTGCTCTTGAAGCCAAGGAGCGCGAGCTGATGGGGCAAGGTCGTCTTAGCGAGTCGCAGGTGCTGTCAACGCACATGCGCCGCAGCTGGGAGACCGGGGACTTCTGGCTCGCGTACGCGGCACGCAAGTCCTGGGCCTTTGATGGCATCTTCTGGAGGAGCATCGATGAGCGTTTCTTCGGAAAGAATCCAGGTGGATTCATGGAGAGGCTGAAGCTGCTGCCAGCAAACCAAGTCGCTGCAATGCAGGCTTTTGTGGAGAGAAAGGTGCAAGAGAAGGCAGAGTGTATTTTGATTGATTGGTACGCCGACGATGCAGAGTCCAAGCTGCCGCCAAACATCCTTGGTGAAGACTCAGAAGCATCCGGCACGCACCGTGGCTCTGCTACAGCGGCTGCGTGTGAACTTGACGTGCTAGTTGGAGAATTGGTATTGGAATAGACTTCAAATGTTCTGAGGGCATATCTGCCTCCGTTCACCTGTAGGTGTGCCGTATTCGCGGGAAGAGGAGAGAACCTATTGAAGCATGCGTACCAGTACATAATCCCATGACTGTAGTTGCTATATTTTGTCGTTTCCTTTGGGAATACTGGCTTACCGGTCATTGGCAGACTCGACACGGCCATAGAAGAGCCGGGAAGCTATGGAGTGATTGCTACATGTAACCGCGCCGTTGACTACGTAGAAGTAATCAAGCCCAGATAGAAACATTGTACAGGTGCAGAGGTAGCTTTTTTTTTTTCAAGAGGCTCCTCGCCCCCCCGTGATTCCTCAGCGCCTTGGAATCCTTCCGAAGTTTTAGGTAGCCATGCAGCCCGTCCCTTGGAATAACATCTGTGTACGTAGATTGACGTGAGGACTTTATATTATATTTCGCCCAGCCCCAGAATAAGCCCAGTTGTCCCGAGTAATTGTTATAAGTCGTGCCCCCTCTCTTTAGGCCCCTCCCTCCTCCCCCCCCCCCTTTTTACTTCGGGTAGGTTTTTACTCGTATACTAAACCTGGCGATCTGAT